>CAJSMF010000074.1:5000-62244 GCA_907269125.1 Eristalis pertinax
CCTAGCAGTGAATGTGAATTCGCTGATTAGGACAGAACGCAAATTAACGCTCGGCAACCTTATGCAAACTCACAATCCAGACGTGCTGATGGCCAGCGAAACTAAGCTGAACCAAACGCGCACTCTCTGGTACAAGAATTACCACGTAGTTCGAAGAGACTGGTCCCAATCCTTGCGAGGGGGCAGGGTCGCTTTCTTAATCAAAAAAGGCCTCTGTCATAAAGTCATGTATAAAAGTGTAGTGCGAAGATTTCAAGTGCTAGAAATGTGTATTGCACGCATTCCTCTCCAGGGTGGAAAGCGGTTATATGTGATCGCGATCTACGCAGCTGACAATCCTGCACTCAATCGCAACTTTATTTCAGAACTCGATACTCTTTTCACTAGCCTTCGACTGAGCTCGGAGGAAAACTATTATGTAATTGCTGGGGATTTGAACTCCAAGGATATAGAATTGGGACAGAGTGCATAACGACAGTGGGACGCCACTGTATAACTGGTTGGCAGAGCACAATATTGAGTTCAAGCTAGATTAGCTTGCAACTGATAGGCCATCGTACCCCAGATGCGGGTCCTATCTGGATCAGTGTGATCGACAGACGACTGACGATACTTAATGTGGAAAGACGCACTCGGAACCGTTTAACTGCGGTTGAGTACGAGAGTGATCACTGCGGACTCTACGCGGCTATTCAGCTCCCGCACGACTGCGACTGGAAGAACTGCCAGAGTATGTCCAGAGGAACCATTATAATTATAATAAAGCCCGATGGCCATGCTTCCCCAGGACTTTGTCCACAGCACTACGTTCGAGTGGAATCAATCCTCCAACAAACAGAAACCTTACGAACGAAGAGGTTGACAGGTACCTCATGCAAATGGGCGACGTAATTAAACGTACCATGGATAAGACTAATCCGAAGGCAATTCAAATTTATGACAGCGATATATATCGAAATGCTACCATCGATGTACAATCACATACACAAAAGAAGGCTGCCGTCAAGATTCAAACTCTTGCACAGTCGGTTTACAGATCCAGAAAACGCGAAAGTCAGGGAATTGAAGTCGGAGATCAAGAACCTTCAGCAGTTGGCTATAAGCTTGCACTGGGGCAATAAAATCCGGGCTTTACTATCTAACAACCCGGGTATGTTCCCACAAGTAAATAGAATATTTCGGAGGAAAGATCAAAACGACATTCAGGCCGTTAGACATCCCAGGACGACAATAAACGAACAATTACTAACTTCAGTTTGTAGCGATCCAGATGGGGCAGTACTAGACAACGACTTCTTCGTGGTTGAAGATCCCTAAGAGAAGGTGAAAGCAATTGGTGCCTAGAGTCTCGCTAAAGCACTTCGACCACCGAAACGAGATACGTCAATGGCTATCTGAGAATCCTGGTTTTACCAGGTTCAGTGACGAGAACATGGCAAATAATGCCGTCGTCAATGATGGAATCATGTTTTCTCAAGAAGATCTTCAGGGTATCTTTAACTCGCTAAAGAAGAAATAGTCAGTGGGAATCGATGGTATACCAAATATTGTGCTTCGCTTTCTTCCCCCGAAGCCGTGCAGATTTACACAACACTGTTCAATAATGCGCTGAGTAATGGTTATTACCCGGCACACTGGAAAACAGCTGTGGTGCAACCAATCCCTAAACGGGATAAAGACAAATCTATCCAGACAAATCTTCGGTCGATCAGTCTCCTTCCTTGCATAAGCAAGGTTTTTGCAAAGGTAGTCATTCGAGTTCTGACACAATGGGTTGAGGAAAATAAAATCATACCGGACAACCAGTTCGGATTCAGGGCGGGGCATGAAACTATACATGCCGCGTCCAAACTGGTATACGACATTCAGTGGAACAAAGACAAAAAGCAATGCACGGGTGCCTGTCTGATTGACTTGGAGAAAGCGTTCGACACCGTTTGGTTAGAGGGCCTCTTCCTCAAGCGGTCAGGCTCGGCATAAGCAAATCATTGCTATACATGATCTATGACATGATAATAGGCAGAAAGTTCGTCTGGCGACGTGGCGACGTAGCTTCTACCACGAGCTTTGACATCAAAACTGGTCTGCAACAGGAAGCGGTTGGTTCGCCGATCTTGTTCTCAATATTCACTGCAGATCTTATATTTTTCATGCCGCACTTAATTGTGTACGCCGACGATCTAGTAGCGTAGAGATAAGGTCCGAAGGTCGAAGTAATAAATAAGTTGTTGCAATGTGACTTCGAACAAATTCAGCGACTTTGCGAAGACTGGAAGTTGATTATCAACATCCTGAAGTGCGAAACTATCCTTTTCTGGCGTAAGTTCGGCATAGTTGACCCGCAGGGACGGCCGTTAGATGTGAAAAGTGTAGTAAGACATCTAGGCATTTGTTTGGACCAATATCTGTATTTTGACAAACATGTATTTAGATATTGCTCTGACGAAAGCTAAAAAGGCCTTTGCTGTGGCAAGGGGGTTGTTTTACAGCAGCCAACTTGACACCAGAGTAAAGGTAATCTGCTACATGGCCCTCATACGGCCAGTTATGGCCTACGGTTGTCCAATGTGGTTCAATGTGAGTCCTTCCCAGATGGAAAAGATGAGGTTGTTCGAGTTCCGGTTGTATCGCACATCCGAGTCTGAGTACAAAAAGTTCTATTCTAATGAGGTCCTGTGCAACGAGGCAAACTTGAACAGGATAGATAATTTTATTATTAAACTGATCAGCAGGCATATTGCACGAGCAAATTCAGCAGTCTGATCTTTGGGGCTTACTACCCCAATGTTATTACCATGAGGGAGTGCGCCTCAGGATGTCCTGTCATCTTCCATGTCGTACGCCGAACAGTGGACAGGCGACTCCAATACGAACGGGTTTCCGCTCGCAGTCACGAGGATCTCCTTCGGTTCAGCAGAGCTATCTCCGCTAGAGACAGGAGAGAGGCTGCCAAAGAACGGCAATTTTACTGGTGGTTACACCAGTCTCTGCCGCCGCTGGCTTTTCAAGATGATGACGCGATAGTTGACTATGGTGGCCAACTTACATAGATTATAGCGTAGTACTAAAGAAACAAAAACAAACAAAAAATATATATATAAAAGAACGCACCAAAAAAAAGGTGTGCTACGGCGTATAAATTATATATGATCGGCATATACATAACATATACGCCCTGGTGCACGCGTCCGTAAAGTTACAGACATAGTTAAGATAGGTTTCTAAGTTTTAATGTTAGGTTAAGCTAGTTTAAGGAAGGTTAAGATAGATAAATTAAGCCAAGTTTTTTACCAGTTTTCTTGGCTAAACAACAAACACAAACAGACTGAAAAAAAAGACATAGACTAAGCCGATAGGCATACTTTAATTTATATCAGAATACCTTAGAGTACCCGTATAGGGTCAGTAGGTAAAGATGTTAAGATAGTTAAGCTAGTTTTAAGTATTTTTGTCTAGCACGTAAGTAAATGAATTAAAAATAAAACAAAAATGAATTAAAAAAAAAAAAAACGTGATCTCCTATAGCGCAGAATGGTTCGGGGTCCACGAAATGCTCCGATGCTCCTTTTCTAGCCAGGAAGTCGCCATTTCATTGCCTTCTATCCCTGAATGGCCAGGTATCCAACAGAGTCGGACTCTGTTACTCCTACTCAGCTTCCTAAGCTTCTGTAGATATTCCCACATGAGCTTGGATTTGATGATATAGGAGTCTAGTGCCAGGATAGCGGCACGACTGTCCGACATTATTGCTATGTCGCAGTTGGTGTAGTCCCTGTCAATATTGATCTGGGCGCATCTGTCTATGGCATAAACTTCTGCTTGAAATATGTGTATTTGCGGATGGGTTCGTAGTACTTTGTTCGTTGTCCAAATACGCCTGCCCTGTTTCTTCTTCAGTTCTTGATCCATCCGTATACCATTTAACCCTATTGCTGCTCAGTCTGTGGACTATGGATTCATTGCTCCAGTCTTTTTTGGTGCTGAGCTTAATGGTAAACTCCTTTTGGAAATTTATTTCTTACTCGCTTCATCCTTCGGAATGGCCAGGAGTAGTATTTTCCTATCCCTTCTTTGGCCATTCTCATGATTGTTTTATTTGCAAATTCTGCGACCACCAGATGCAATGGAATCAGCTCCAGTAGCACTTTTGTTGAGTGTCTCTCTTGCGCTTACTAAGTTGGTTTATTTTGGACCATTCGATTGCACCGTATGTAATTGTTGGTCTAAAAATAGTTTTGTACATCTTAGGATACTTGGCCTGCAGCCCCAGGACTTTAAGCATCTACAAATTAACATTAAAGCACGCGTCGCCTTCCTGGTGATCTCTTCTGTGTGTCTTTTCCAGATAAGTTTCCTGTCTAAGATGACTCCTAGATATTTTACTTCTTTTACTGGAGCCAGTATTGTGTCTGACAGACTAATTTGTTCTAGTCGTTCAAGTTTGTGTTTTCTTGTGAAAGGTACTATGGTGGTTTTTGCCTGATTTCGACTTAGTCCAGCTGACAGGCACCACTCTTAAGTAATTTTTAGTCCCCATTCGACGATATCACACAGGGTCTCCTTCATCCTGCCTGGCTATTATAACTATATCATCAGCATATGCTTGACATTTGATGCCGTGATTTGTCAGTATCTCCAGAAGTTCTGGGAGATAAAACTCCTCATCAAGGACATCCTTTTTATTTGTGTTTGATATAATGTAAAATATAATAATGTAGAAATGTAAATATAAAAGACGCACTCGGAACCGTTTAACTGCGGTTGAGTACGAGAGTGATCACTGCGGACTCTACGCGGCTATTCAGCTCCCGCACGAGGTGGAAGAACTGCCAGAGTATGTCCAGAGGAACCATTATAATTATAATAAAGCCCGATGGCCATGCTTCCCCAGGACTTTGTCCACAGCACTACGTTCGAGTGGAATCAATCCTCCAACAAACAGAAACCTTACGAACGAAGAGGTTGACAGGTACCTCATGCAAATGGGCGACGTAATTAAACGTACCATGGATAAGACCAATCCGAAGGCAATTCAAATTTATGACAGCGATATATATCGAAATGCTACCATCGATGTACAATCACATACACAAAAGAAGGCTGCCGTCAAGATTCAAACTCTTGCACAGGCGGTTTACAGATCCAGAAAACGCGAAAGTCAGTGAATTGAAGTCGGAGATCAAGAACCTTCAGCAGTTGGCTATAAGCTTGGACTGGGGCAATAAAATCCGGGCTTTACTATCTAACAACCCGGGTATGTTCCCACAAGTAAATAGAATATTTCGGAGGAAAGATCAAAACGACATTCAGGCCGTTAGACATCCCAGGACGACAATAAACGAACAATTACTAACTTCAGTTTGTAGCGATCCAGATGGGGCAGTACTAGACAACGACTTCTTCGTGGTTGAAGATCCCTAAGAGAAGGTGAAAGCAATTGGTGCCTAGAGTCTCGCTAAAGCACTTCGACCACCGAAACGAGATACGTCAATGGCTATCTGAGAATCCTGGTTTTACCAGGTTCAGTGACGAGAACATGGCAAATAATGCCGTCGTCAATGATGGAATCATGTTTTCTCAAGAAGATCTTCAGGGTATCTTTAACTCGCTAAAGAAGAAATAGTCAGTGGGAATCGATGGTATACCAAATATTGTGCTTCGCTTTCTTCCCCCGAAGACGTGCAGATTTACACAACACTGTTCAATAACGCGCTGAGTAATGGTTATTACCCGGCACACTGGAAAACAGCTGTGGTGCAACCAATCCCTAAACGGGATAAAGACAAATCTATCCCGACAAATCTTCGGTCGATCAGTCTCCTTCCTTGCATAAGCAAGGTTTTTGCAAAGGTAGTCATTCGAGTTCTGACACAATGGGTTGAGGAAAATAAAATCATACCGGACAACCAGTTCGGATTCAGGGCGGGGCATGAAACTATACATGCCGCGTCCAAACTGGTATACGACATTCAGTGGAACAAAGACAAAAAGCAATGCACGGGTGCCTGTCTGATTGACTTGGAGAAAGCGTTCGACACCGTTTGGTTAGAGGGCCTCTTCCTCAAGCGGTCAGGCTCGGCATAAGCAAATCATTGCTATACATGATCTATGACATGATAATAGGCAGAAAGTTCGTCTGGCGACGTGGCGACGTAGCTTCTACCACGAGCTTTCACATCAAAACTGGTCTGCAACAGGAAGCGGTTGGTTCGCCGATCTTGTTCTCAATATTCACTGCAGATCTTATAGGTTTCATGCCGCACTTAATTGTGTACGCCGACGATCTAGTAGCGTAGAGATAAGGTCCGAAGGTCGAAGTAATAAATAAGTTGTTGCAATGTGACTTCGAACAAATTCAGCGACTTTGCGAAGACTGGAAGTTGATTATCAACATCCTGAAGTGCGAAACTATCCTTTTCTGGCGTAAGTTCGGCATAGTTGACCCGCAGGGACGGCCGTTAGATGTGAAAAGTGTAGTAAGACATCTAGGCATTTGTTTGGACCAATATCTGTATTTTGACAAACATGTATTTAGATATTGCTCTGACGAAAGCTAAAAAGGCCTTTGCTGTGGCAAGGGGGTTGTTTTACAGCAGCCAACTTGACACCAGAGTAAAGGTAATCTGCTACATGGCCCTCATACGGCCAGTTATGGCCTACGGTTGTCCAATGTGGTTCAATGTGAGTCCTTCCCAGATGGAAAAGATGAGGTTGTTCGAGTTCCGGTTGTATCGCACATCCGAGTCTGAGTACAAAAAGTTCTATTCTAATGAGGTCCTGTGCAACGAGGCAAACTTGAACAGGATAGATAATTTTATTATTAAACTGATCAGCAGGCATATTGCACGAGCAAATTCAGCAGTCTGATCTTTGGGGCTTACTACCCCAATGTTATTACCATGAGGGAGTGCGCCTCAGGATGTCCTGTCATCTTCCATGTCGTACGCCGAACAGTGGACAGGCGACTCCAATACGAACGGGTTTCCGCTCGCAGTAACGAGGATCTCCTTCGGTTCAGCAGAGCTATCTCCGCTAGAGACAGGAGAGAGGCTGCCAAAGAACGGCAATTTTACTGGTGGTTACACCAAAACCAGTCTCTGCCGCCGCTGGCTTTTCAAGATGATGACGCGATAGTTGACTATGGTGGCCAACTTACATAGATTATAGCGTAGTACTAAAGAAACAAAAACAAACAAAAAATATATATATAAAAGAACGCACCAAAAAAAAGGTGTGCTACGGCGTATAAATTATATATGATCGGCATATACATAACATATACGCCCTGGTGCACGCGTCCGTAAAGTTACAGACATAGTTAAGATAGGTTTTTAAGTTTTAATGTTAGGTTAAGCTAGTTTAAGGAAGGTTAAGATAGATAAATTAAGCCAAGTTTTTTACCAGTTTTCTTGGCTAAACAACAAACACAAACAGATTGAAAAAAAAGACATAGACTAAGCCGATAGGCATACTTTAATTTATATCAGAATACCTTAGAGTACCCGTATAGGGTCAGTAGGTAAAGATGTTAAGATAGTTAAGCTAGTTTTAAGTATTTTTGTCTAGCACGTAAGTAAATGAATTAAAAATAAAACAAAAATGAATTAAAAAAAAAAAAAACGTGATCTCCTATAGCGCAGAATGGTTCGGGGTCCATGAAATGCTCCGATGCTCCTTTTCTAGCCAGGAAGTCGCCATTTCATTGCCTTCTATCCCTGAATGGCCAGGTATCCAACAGAGTCTGACTCTGTTACTCCTACTCAGCTTCCTAAGCTTCTGTAGATATTCCCACACGAGCTTGGATTTGATGATATAGGAGTCTAGTGCCAGGATAGCGGCACGACTGTCCGACATTATTGCTATGTCGCAGTTGGTGTAGTCCCTGTCAATATTGATCTGGGCGCATCTGTCTATGGCATAAACTTCTGCTTGAAATATGTGTATTTGCGGATGGGTTCGTAGTACTTTGTTCGTTGTCCAAATACGCCTGCCCTGTTTCTTCTTCAGTTCTTGATCCATCCGTATACCATTTAACCCTATTGCTGCTCAGTCTGTGGACTATGGATTCATTGCTCCAGTCTTTTTTGGTGCTGAGCTTAATGGTAAACTCCTTTTGGAAATTTATTTCTTACTCGCTTCATCCTTCGGAATGGCCAGGACTGGTATTTTCCTATCCCTTCTTTTGCCATTCTCATGATTGTTTTATTTGCAAATTCTGCGACCACCAGATGCAATGGAATCAGCTCCAGTAGCACTTTTGTTGAGTGTCTCTCTTGCGCTTATTAAGTTGGTTTATTTTGGACCATTCGATTGCACCGTATGTAATTGTTGGCCTAAAAATAGTTTTGTACATCTTAGGATACTTCGCCTGCAGCCCCAGGACTTTAAGCATCTACAAATTAACATTAAAGCACGCGTCGCCTTCCTGGTGATCTCTTCTGTGTGTCTTTTCCAGATAAGTTTCCTGTCTAAGATGACTCCTAGATATTTTACTTCTTTTACTGGAGCCAGTATTGTGTCTGACAGACTAATTTGTTCTAGTCGTTCAAGTTTGTGTTTTCTTGTGAAAGGTACTATGGTGGGCAATTCAAATTTATGACAGCGATATATATCGAAATGCTACCATCGATGTACAATCACATACACAAAAGAAGGCTGCCGTCAAGATTCAAACTCTTGCACAGGCGGTTTACAGATCCAGAAAACGCGAAAGTCAGGGAATTGAAGTCGGAGATCAAGAACCTTCAGCAGTTGGCTATAAGCTTGCACTGGGGCAATAAAATCCGGGCTTTACTATCTAACAACCCGGGTATGTTCCCACAAGTAAATAGAATATTTCGGAGGAAAGATCAAAACGACATTCAGGCCGTTAGACATCCCAGGACGACAATAAACGAACAATTACTAACTTCAGTTTGTAGCGATCCAGATGGGGCAGTACTAGACAACGACTTCTTCGTGGTTGAAGATCCCTAAGAGAAGGTGAAAGCAATTGGTGCCTAGAGTCTCGCTAAAGCACTTCGACCACCGAAACGAGATACGTCAATGGCTATCTGAGAATCCTGGTTTTACCAGGTTCAGTGACGAGAACATGGCAAATAATGCCGTCATCTTTAACTCGCTAAAGAAGAAATAGTCAGTGGGAATCGATGGTATACCAAATATTGTGCTTCGCTTTCTTCCCCCGAAGCCGTGCAGATTTACACAACACTGTTCAATAATGCGCTGAGTAATGGTTATTACCCGGCACACTGGAAAACAGCTGTGGTGCAACCAATCCCTAAACGGGATAAAGACAAATCTATCCCGACAAATCTTCGGTCGATCAGTCTCCTTCCTTGCATAAGCAAGGTTTTTGCAAAGGTAGTCATTCGAGTTCTGACACAATGGGTTGAGGAAAATAAAATCATACCGGACAACCAGTTCGGATTCAGGGCGGGGCATGAAACTATACATGCCGCGTCCAAACTGGTATACGACATTCAGTGGAACAAAGACAAAAAGCAATGCACGGGTGCCTGTCTGATTGACTTGGAGAAAGCGTTCGACACCGTTTGGTTAGAGGGCCTCTTCCTCAAGCGGTCAGGCTCGGCATAAGCAAATCATTGCTATACATGATCTATGACATGATAATAGGCAGAAAGTTCGTCTGGCGACGTGGCGACGTAGCTTCTACCACGAGCTTTGACATCAAAACTGGTCTGCAACAGGAAGCGGTTGGTTCGCCGATCTTGTTCTCAATATTCACTGCAGATCTTATATTTTTCATGCCGCACTTAATTGTGTACGCCGACGATCTAGTAGCGTAGAGATAAGGTCCGAAGGTCGAAGTAATAAATAAGTTGTTGCAATGTGACTTCGAACAAATTCAGCGACTTTGCGAAGACTGGAAGTTGATTATCAACATCCTGAAGTGCGAAACTATCCTTTTCTGGCGTAAGTTCGGCATAGTTGACCCGCAGGGACGGCCGTTAGATGTGAAAAGTGTAGTAAGACATCTAGGCATTTGTTTGGACCAATATCTGTATTTTGACAAACATGTATTTAGATATTGCTCTGACGAAAGCTAAAAAGGCCTTTGCTGTGGCAAGGGGGTTGTTTTACAGCAGCCAACTTGACACCAGAGTAAAGGTAATCTGCTACATGGCCCTCATACGGCCAGTTATGGCCTACGGTTGTCCAATGTTGTTCAATGTGAGTCCTTCCCAGATGGAAAAGATGAGGTTGTTCGAGTTCCGGTTGTATCGTACATCCGAGTCTGAGTACAAAAAATTCTATCCTAATGAGGTCCTGTGCAACGAGGCAAACTTGAACAGGATAGATAATTTTATTATTAAACTGATCAGAAGGCATATTGCACGAGCAAATTCAGCAGTCTGATCTTTGGGGCTTACTACCCCAATGTTATTACCATGAGGGAGTGCGCCTCAGGATGTCCTGTCATCTTCCATGTCGTACGCCGAACAGTGGACAGGCGACTCCAATACGAACGGGTTTCCGCTCGCAGTAACGAGGATCTCCTTCGGTTCAGCAGAGCTATCTCCGCTAGAGACAGGAGAGAGGCTGCCAAAGAACGGCAATTTTACTGGTGGTTACACCAGTCTCTGCCGCCGCTGGCTTTTCAAGATGATGACGCGATAGTTGACTATGGTGGCCAACTTACATAGATTATAGCGTAGTACTAAAGAAACAAAAACAAACAAAAAATATATATATAAAAGAACGCACCAAAAAAAAGGTGTGCTACGGCGTATAAATTATATATGATCGGCATATACATAACATATACGCCCTGGTGCACGCGTCCGTAAAGTTACAGACATAGTTAAGATAGGTTTCTAAGTTTTAATGTTAGGTTAAGCTAGTTTAAGGAAGGTTAAGATAGATAAATTAAGCCAAGTTTTTTACCAGTTTTCTTGGCTAAACAACAAACACAAACAGACTGAAAAAAAAGACATAGACTAAGCCGATAGGCATACTTTAATTTATATCAGAATACCTTAGAGTACCCGTATAGGGTCAGTAGGTAAAGATGTTAAGATAGTTAAGCTAGTTTTAAGTATTTTTGTCTAGCACGTAAGTAAATGAATTAAAAATAAAACAAAAATGAATTAAAAACAACAGCATCGAACCACCGTACCATCAGTACACCAGCACCATCCGCACATCACTTTCGTTTTCTATTCGTTGAAATTAATGGATATTCTCTCACACTTTTGTTGTGTTGACTCAAGCTCATACATCCATTTCGATACTGTTCGGTTTACTTCCTTCTTGTCCAGAGCTTTAAGAATCGCATCGTGCGATGTGTTGTCAAATGCTCCTTCAATGTCCAAGAAAGAACATATATCTATGTCATTCGCTTCAAGAGCACTTTCGATAGTTTCAGTCAGTTGGTATAGGAGTCTCTGTTGATCTGCCTCCTCTGTACGCGTTTTGACAGTGATGCAGAGGAGATATAGTTAGTACTTCTTCTCGTATGTAGTTGTCTACAACTTTCTCCATAACTTTCAGCAGAAATAACGCAAGGCTGATCGGTCTGTAAGACTTAGGTAGGCTTGGGTCTTTCTTCCCCATCTTTGGAATAAACACTACCTTTGCCTTTCTCCACTGGTTTGGTATATATCCCAACTTCTAGTTATTATAGTGAGGTATGGAAGCAGTATGCTTTTTTCCAGGCGTCCTTTGGAGAATATCTCGCAAATCTCTAGTCAATAACCCCTGGTCTTCGCAAATTGGTTCCAGACCAGTCTGTATTTTGGTGACTACCCGGAAAGTTAGTTTACAGAAGCCTCTGTTCTTCATTTTGCGTGCAGCTGCCATCACGTTTTTTTAGCGACATTTGAATCTCCCCTGTTTTGACAGCGCTTTATGTAGTCTAGCTGGTGCAGGGGTATTTGTTATTGTCCCGCAGAAACTTCTAAAGCTTTCTATCTTAGCTTGCCTTATTTCAATATTATAGGAGGTGAGTGCCCTTTTATAGCTTTCCCAGTCTCCGGTTCGTTTGGCCACGTCAAACAGCTTGCGTGTTTTGACCCACAGATTGGATAATTTATTAGCAAATACTCACCCCTTTTGTTAGTGTCGGTGGTGCTTTTGCATGCTCCACCAGTCATTGTAACGATTTCGGTACCGCCAGCTCAACTCCCGCACAGTATGCCGAGGCAAGGATGATGGTTTTCTGCCCACCATCTGACATATTAATTTTTATTTGAATGGGTACAATGTACCTTGTAGCACACTCTGCAAGAAGAACATAGTTGGTGTTATTATTAATAAGAATGCACGCTCTTGGGTTGGTCACCCTGCTATCCCAAATTACCTTTGCACTCATGCATGCCATTCCTTTGACTGTCCTCTTCAGGGTGTATGGTTCCTGAATCAGAACGCAGCCAGATTTTCTGTGGTGAACAACCTTGCTATAACAGCAGATGCCGCAAGACCATAATGGGTGTTCACCTAGGCCGTCAAGATTGTTGGGAGGAGCATTGAGCTATTGCTCATTCGAGGCTGATGCCCCGCTTCCTTCCTCAAGGAGTAGGTTTTTTATGCTCTCCATCGGACAGTGAGTTTTCAGTGAGAGACATGAATTCCTCTTCCATCTCTCCCACAGCTCCTTGCTCAGCAGAGGCAGTGAGTGTTGCAGCCTGGAGAGAATCTATTTTCTCCTTTGCAGGCTCTGTGCTCTCCGAAGATGAGATTGATTTGGTCTCCTCCTCCGACTTATTGAGTCCAGACACCGTCACCTTGCGGAACCTATAGCTAAGGGAACTGTTCTGGTGTTTGATCACGTCAAAGGACTGTTGGTCAATTCCGAGGCCCAGTACATGTTCGGTTCGCTCATCACGACCATACAGCACCTTCCACAGTTTAGTGTTTATACCCTCATTTCGCGCCTCGAGGAGAGCAAATGTAGTCTTGTGCTCCTGTCCGGCACTTTTTTGGATATAGCCGGTTATGGAATAGAAGTGTGGTATATCCTTTCCACATTAAATAGTCAGGCCCACTACGTTCCAGTTACCTAATTTGAGTGCTACTTGTACAGTTTGCACGGTTTCGCATTCTAACAGTAGCATGAAATGTATGCCACGGGCCATTTCATCCACGGGCCATTTCAATAACCAGGGCATCCTCTAGACTATTCCGGTCCTTAACGCACAGCATCTCACTTGGATATTCACAAGGAAGAACTGAGTTAGAACACAGAACAGTATTACCCCTGGCTGCAAACTATATCCAGTGGGCACGGTTCACATAACATCCTGTATTAGGGGGAATAGACTTAGTTCGTCGACTTCTCATTCCGGATCAGAGTCACCCTTTCAGCAGACATTAAGGGCCGACTTAAGCCCTTGCACCACGCCATGGTGGGATGGACATCCCACGGAGGATTCAGCGGTTTCTCTTGAGAATCTTAATATATTGAAGCATCTCCTGTTGGCTTTGCTTAGTTGAGCTAGGTCTGAATTCCGCCATAGTGGCTTCTTTCTCTCTTTCTGTTTTCTTAAGGGGCAGATCGTGTTGAAGGCAGTGTTCATAGACTCTGTAAGATGCTGCACTAACTTGTCAATGTCCTTCTTTGCTTGGTTCTGCACAGGTCTTCTGACATAAATAGTAAAGTTGGATGTTTTCGTATTTTGGCCAGTTAGCTATTCTTGGACTCCTAAAGCTGTTGACCACTGGTAGAGTGTTCCACAAAGAAAAGTGTGTATCGATGATCTGAAAATGACACATCTCTAGATAATGCCCATTTCCTGGCGGATATGTCTGGACTATTGGTCACCATGGTGATGTCCAGAACATCCTGTCTTAATCTCTTAATGAAGGTTGGCTCTAAGCCGACATTACACACATAGAGACTATATTCTACTAAATATTCGAAGAGTTTCTCACCTCTGCTGTTAGTGTCACTATTTCTCCAAAGTGTATGGTGTGCATTAGCGTCCGCACCTATTACAATGAAGATATTGGCCTTTCGGCTTTTACTGCTTCCCTAATCAGGTCCGCCGGAACAGTTCCCTCGCCGAGGAAACCCAAAGCTTTCTTCTCCCATTCGAGGTAAGCTCCAATCAAGTGAAGTCTGGAGTACTATACAGTGGTATGAGAAAAGTATTTAGGGAGTTTTTTGCAAGAATGCAATCGTTCTTGCTGATCCATGGCTCCTGGATGAGGTCTTTCATGAGACGGAGAGTAGGTTGGCAGAATCTGCAGAGTGATGTAAATTTATGTGCACCACTTTCATGGTGACAGATTTGTCTCCTTTATTGTGCCGTTACCATCCGATTCAGACGATTCGTCACTGTATTTCTCCGTTAGGAGCAGGTCTTCCTGTGTTGTCTGTTGTCCGAGTCGGATACCAAATCGATGCAGGTATCCCTGTAGTCAAGGTTACTGTGCGAGGTATTCGTTAATGCTGATGTCTTTGTTGTCGAGGTGTTTTTCTTTTCTGTCTAGTTTGGTAATCATTTGTTTGTGTGTTCGGTTGTGGTTTCACCACGGCAAGGTGAACAGCCCGACAGAGTGTTCAAGATAGTAAGTACTTGATTTCCAATCTATTTCAATGTGATTTAATGCTATTTTTTGCTCGGTAAGAAGCAGGCTTTTCTTTTTCTGGTAAAAAAGGCAGTCTGGGTATTTTAAGTATGTAATTGGACTTCCCATTTATTGAGCTATGTTTCGACATCATTTGCACCAGATTGCAATTTGGTTACGACGTTACAACCAAACGTATCTGACGCAAAGATGTATGTGCCGTCCGCAAATATACCAGCTTCATAACAGTTTCATAACGGAAAATTATGAGTAAAAATCGTATATTTATATGAATTGGAAAAGTTTGTAACTATGAAATTACGGTCAGTTAAGGGGACTGAACAATTTTGACCAAGTAAATTGGGAAATAAAGAATTTGAAGCTTGTGCACCAAACCATCGTGCTATACCATGTCAAAAGGCTTTCTCTACATCCGGAAGAATCAAAACCGTTCCTTTACCAGCCTCAAAATTAGCATTTATGGCTTTTGTAACACAGTTAATTTATTGCACTGCGGAATGATGTGCCCTGAAGCCAAATTATTGAGGTGGAATTATGTTGTGTGCTTCGAGATAGTAATTTAGTAATTTAGTGTTTGATCATTTTTTTGAGAACATTTACTTACTGAAGTTAGTAAACTTATAGAACGGTGACTGCTAGTCTCACATGGATCTTTGCCGGGCTTAGGAAAGTTGAAGAAAGTAACCTGTTTTTAAACAACTGTTAAAGAGTTGTTGAAGGAATGTTATGCCGCATGCTGAGAGGTTTTTAAGAAATATATTTTTAACCCTATGCAAGCAACTTTTAGATCTTCTGTTGAAATGAGATCATTAGAGAGACTTTGTTGTTAATTCAGACTACGGCCTGTTGAACTAAGCTCACCTCGGTATAAATTATGTTACTTCCAACAGAATGATTGGTATGGAAAACTTTAGCCAGAGCATTTGATTTTGCATCGTTAGAGACATAGGCCCTTAGTAATAAAGGAATTTAAACTAGAGTTTAACACGAAATCCGTAGTATTAAACGAGCAACCCACTTCTAAAATCGACAAATATTTAGATGTGGCCGAATCGTATCTAAGTCGAATTTAAAAGTGACAGTTTAATGTTTCAAAACCAGTGTCAAAATCAGCTGTGCTAGCTCACAATAGCGAATATGACAGATTGTGCTAGCTCACAATAGCGAATATGACAGGTTTATTCACAATGATTACGTTAAATTCGAGTTTTGTTAAAACTGATTTATTACTAAGGAAACTTAAATGTACCTTAGCTACACCTAACAAAATTCGACTTTAGAAGCGACTTTATGATTTTCTATTACTAAGGGCCATAGTTTTTACGTTTTATAATCTTAATTAAATTCCAAAAGGGTTTGCTACGATTGTCTAGTTCTTGCCGTTTCATGTTCTTAACATGACTAGTAGATGATCTGAGCTTACAGCATTCATCACAGTAGTTTGGGGGAAAAGTTCTTTCATATTGGTAAGGCAAAAAATCCAAGGTTGATGCACTTTGGTTTGAAGTGTTGGGTGATGATATGGAAAAGGTAGCTTGAATTTAGGTTGCCGAGTACATTACCCCACGAATAAGGTCTTAAGCAACTCCAGTTCCGATGTCTACAATTGAGATCGCAACCTATTAGAACGATATCGTTCGGTTTTAGTATTTTACGCAAATCATGATTAAAATCTAGACGTTTATGTGGCGTACAACGCCGTGCAGAAAAGTAAACACAGAATATTTTTATTGTACGACCATTTCGAAAAAGTATTTCTACTCCTATGTTCTCAATTACTTTAGCCTCTTTAATTCTTTCGGTTTAAATTATACAGCTAATATTCACTATTTGACAATATCATAACATTTTGATCAAGACATGTTTCAATGACAATAATATAATATAATATGGGTGGCGCTACAACCCGTAAAGAGCCAGAGCCTAGCTTCTCAGCAACCAATCGTGTTGTGCGTGCTTTTGTTCTATCACTAGTTTCAATGACAATACCTATATCAATATTGTGGAAGCTTAGGAAAGATTTCTACACATAAAAAACGAATGCACACTATGCGGTTAAAATTGGGTGCAACGCTTCTTCTCCCTTTGATGGACAGAACATACGGTTTCGATATAGAAGATGGAAGGAAATAACTTTCTGATTTGAAGATGTTTTCTGTCGTGTTGTCGGCTGACCACACTTTCTATCTAGTTTTGAGCTAATCTAAAGACGATTGTGAATATGGCTCTAGTGCATGCAGCAGAAGTAATCTCTTTTTCTTGCATTTGTAACGAAAATATAAGTAACTTTAACCAAAAACAGTGGCTATGGCGTTCTGGGGTCTGGGTTCGAATTTTAATACGACCTAAAACAATCTTTCGCGGCCCCACACGGCCCCCAAACGAGCCACTGACAATTCTCAGAGTTTAACTGCCTAGAAAAAGCTTCTCAAACCTGTTCTGCTGTTGGGAGGCGGTATAAAACTGTAGGTCCGTTCCACTCGTGAGAGAACAATAGCATGCACAAGTGGCTACTGAGAAGCTAGGCTCTGGCCCTCTACCCATATTATTATTAAACCTAAGATACATTAATTTTTATCTTCAAAAAAAAATATATTTCTTGAAAGGAAATTGCTTGGGAAATAGAGTTTGTTCTAGAGAAATTCACAATTTTGTAAAAAAAGTAGTGATTCACAACATTACACTGGAACACTCAGACTCAAAAAAACTGGTCCATTGTACTACCAGGCAGCAACCTACATTTAATGAAATTTCATGGTATTCCGAAGGATTTCGTCGCCTAGGCCAAGCACATTTAGGTGTTTGGCGAAGGTGTAGTGGCCCGTTAATACGCCGGTACGTCGCCTGCAGTCTTTTCTGTTAAGAGATAACAAGAATGGCGCGGATTTCTTACAGACATTAGGGAGCATGCACTTGGTTTGTCTACATCCTGCAGATTCATGCCACCTCCGGTTGTGCTCTCGAGAAGCCCAGCCATCAATGGAAACCTTAACCGAGGACGCGGGTAGTCCCAACGCAGGTTAGGGTCCTAGGAATATCTCCTCTGATCCTTGTCATCGACGATCTCATTTCCCGAGATCCCGTGGTGGCCCGGGACCCAGCGTATTGAACCTGCCGATACAATTTAGAGAAGACTTGCGTTCTTGGACAATCTTGGAAGTGGTGGCAGAGGTGGAGATTCAGAAGTGCATGTAGAGCAGAGCCTGGCGTGCTAGGGAAGGCCCCTATACAGCCGAGACAAACCGTTCTTTGAAGCTTAGTGAAAGCAGCAGTTACGTATTTACGTGAAAGCTTATTCCACAAAACGACCGATGCATATTATAGAAGAGGCCTCACTATAGGCATGTAGATCCAAAAGGATGTTTTTGGTGATAGGCTCCAAGACTTGCAGAAACTTCCCTTACAATGCCAGAAACCGACAGCGCCTTGGTAGTTTTCGATTGAATCTGTTTTTTTCAAAGAAGTTTTCTATCCGAGATAACACCGAGATAATACTCCTTTCGCTTCATCGGAAAAGCGGATGGTGACTCCGTTTAGTACTAGTTGAGTCAGACCAGTCAACTTTTTTCCCGTTTTTCCCAAAGCCCATTCCTAGTACACCAGTTGTCGATCACGTCTAGAGCCGCTTGCGCTTTTGAACACACAGCCGCTAGGCACGGTCCGACAGACAGTACGGCTGCATCATCCGCATAAGCCTGGGCGTAGACATTAGAGCTATAAAGGGCGTCAAGCAGAGAGTCATCCAGCATGCACCATAGCAGAGGAGATAGGACACCACTCTGAGGGCAGCCTCTATTTACCCCCGACATTACATACGCACTGTCAAAAGCATCCTCCACACCGATGGAGATGCCCAGCGCGTATTCTTTCCCATCGAGTGCACATACAATTCTGACTACTAGATTAGTACGAGTGAGTATCGATTTTTGGTATGCAGGCTACAATAACTGTGCGCCAGGTTGTCCGGATATATGCCAGTGCTAGACTGGCAGTGAAAATCCTTTTCAGAACCGGTAGTAATGGGTCGATGCCCTTTTGCAGCAAGGTTGGATATATTCCATCTGCGTACTTGATAGCCTCGTCTGTTACCACGAGTGATGGCACATACCAGCCTCGGCGTGTGATGTTTATCAGCTCATCTCCAGTTCCTGGGATAGGAGCTAGTTCTGAGCCGATTATGACTTGGTTTCCTGGAAAATGAGTCTCAAGCATGAGACTGAAAGTCTCAGTTTTCGACTCAGTGCAGGTACCATCGGGTTGCCTGAGTGTTTCCAGTCCGACAGGTTTGTCTTTCTTAAGGACTTTGACCAGCCTGCTTGTTTCACTGAGTGTTTCGATCTTTCCACAGAAATCTCTATAAGAGGCACTTTTTGATATCCGAATTAGGCTCTTATATTCTTTTTTTTTTATCGGTTCCAGTCCTCCTCTGAATTGGTCTTTACGGACCTATTAAGAACATTTCTGGTTTCCTCACGTATACTCTACTGTTCTGCGTTCCACCATGGAACATGTGATCTGCAGGGGGTATTTCTGGCTGGACATGTCAGTTCGAAACATTTATTGAGAGTATTGTTCAGATCTTGAACTGCCTTCTGAACCTTCCGTCTCGTTCTGAGCCTAGGGACAGGTCCGATGCGAGTTTCTAGCTCATCTCTAAACCGTATCCAATTGGTTTTTATTGGATTCCTTCTCTTCAGCAAGGTTATGGCTTTGCATTCGATTCGGAATTCAATGTATCTATGGTCTGACATGGACACTTCCGACAGAACCTTCCAGTCTGCATTGTAGCGTTATGTCGATTACTTCCTGTCTTCTAGTCGTAACAAAAGTTGGCTGGGGACCAACGTTTTTGATGGCCAAATTCGACGATAGTATGAAGTCGAGAAGATTAGTCCCTCTCTTGTTGCATTTGCTGCTTCCCCAGAAGGAATTCTGAGCATTAGCGTCGCAACAGATGACTAGGCCCATCTTTTGGTGTCTTCTGGCTTTTGGTTCGACGTCTCACCTGGGATCTTCAGAACCGAGGTTCTTTGACTCTTAAGCCCTCCCGCCACGACAAGGTAACGAGAGGGGAGGGTAGGGCTCGCAAAATTGTGCTGATTTGAAAAAAAAAACAAAGTAGATTGAATGAGCACAAAATAAAATATAAATTTTTTTAATTTTGAATTAAATTTTGATTTCTGATTTCATTGATGATAAAGTTTGATTAAAAAAACACGACTAACACTGTTTAAAATCTTTTTAATTTGGATACCTTATGGGTAATACATGAAATATTTGTTCTTAGGTGAAACTCCTTACATGTATTGTATATAGAAAAATTGCTTATTCATCCTTATTACTATTACTTATTCCTTTGACATGCGTGTTTATTTTAAATCAAAATCGTGTTATGCGTCCAAGCATTTATTATTTTATATAATTTAACTTCTTTAAAACAATGTATATATATGTGGAGTTAATTTAGCAATCCTTGTAAATTACATATAGTTAAAAGGAATCCCTTTACAGCGGACGTGACGCAGTTCAGTACTTAAAATAACGTCCCAATGTGTACTGAGAAAGAATCACCCCTCTTGCCTTTACTGAATGAATGTACCAATCTTTTCCTTCCAAGTGAAAGGAATCACGAAAAGTTATTTGCTATAAATTAGATCAATTTATTCTATTGGTCATCACGGAAGTTATGCTTCGCGTAAAAAAACATAAAACCACCCCAAAGTTAAGGGATCGAAAACGATGTGCATTAAGTTCAGAAAACAGTGTCCACTGAATCAAGGCAAATAATGCAGTCCGGAACAATTCCTAATAGAAGTGTACCTAAAACACTAGCCTTACGTGGTGTTCCAGTCAAGGGATGTACACACTTAAGAGTTTTGTAATCTATTTATCGATGAGAAGAGATGAAAAAAAGAAACTGAACCGAGTAAAGCTTAAAGACTGAATTTCCAAACGTCTTCCGATTTCCACCAGACAAATCAAGATTGTTGTTCCCTGTGACCAGAGATACAAATTACAGATGAATTATTCTACTTACTGATGGACATAGTTTGTATCACAGATTACTTCGGTACAACATTTTTACCCTTAAGTTAAATGGTCGGTATCGTAAGAGGACATGGTATGTATGCCATACTCCATTATGTGAAATCACATTCGAAAGAATATTGATCCCTTCGAAACCAAAAATGTGTCGATATAACATTGGAAGATGGGTAAAAGGGAGTCATGTCAATGAAAAAAAAAGAAAGAAATTTATACACTTTGTGACAGTTCCCTCAACGCGTTGCCCACACGCACCCCCAAGAGCACATTGTAGACATAATCAGACCTATCGAACGTGTAGCGTCTTTATTATCTTCACACACTATGATGCTTTTTTTTATGACTGCCTTTTGCCTTTGGCGGATTTAGGGTGTGGGTGGTGACAGTTCTTAAAGGAACCAGTCCGTAGAAGAGTAGTTTTAGTATGCCAAGTTGGTATTGTCTCATTGAATCGTTGAATCGATACACGTTCAAATTTGATTTTGTACACAGGCTTTATTCTGAAAATGACATCTCCCTTTCTGCAGTATGTGGTATTGTCGCATTTAATTGGCAAAGCAGAATTGGCTTCCAATGTCCAGTCATTGTCACGGAATGTAATTGGTATACGTTATTGATTTTGATAAACACTCAGAGTAACGGAATTAACACACTCTTGTATATACGTGAATACGGGATTATATGCAGGTCGGTAGATGTACAACATTCTTAAGGTTGTGACTTTCTGAATGTTTCAAATATATATATATATAATATTTATACATATACTTATGTATATATCTATATATATGTGTATATACAAATTTGTATATCATGTGTATGCCTTAGTTTAGGTAAACAAATTTATAAGTTGACTCAACCTCCTCACATCATCTGTACTGCATGTGGGAAGAAGGCTATTTGCCTATGTACTTATGGTATTTTGATTATGCCATATGGGATCATGTATCCCTATATTTTGTGTACATGCATTACTGCATAGATATAATAATATGATGTGGATCAATTTTCATAATCTGAAATTTTAATAACTTTATTGCCCGATTAGTACAAGATATTGTTTTGTGAACAGAATTTTGTTAAGCAGTTTAAGTGTTCGTTGAGTATTGTTCACTTATAATAATTATCCGAATAATAATTATAATTATAGTAACGTTATTCATACAAAAAATAACGTTTAAAAGAAAAGCGCTTATAAGAAAAATACGGATAAAATAAACTTTTTCCTAACACCGAATTTGATAGATATATTGGAATAAGAATTTTTTTAGTATGAGTGTACGCAAGAAGATTTTGAACTCCCCCGTGCAAATAACAGTAACAATCAATGCCAAGTTGAAGTTTGTAACAAGAAAAAACCGCGAATACGTGTAATTTGCTTTGTAATTTGGTTTCTTAGACAGAAGCATACATATTTACCCAATTAAAAGTGTTACAATGTCTACTATTAAAAGAAATACATAAAGACAAAATTAGAAATATTGGACGATATAAAAAATGGAACCGCAAGAAAAGATGTGTCTAAACAACACAAAATATCCCAAAGCACTTTAAGCAAAATTATAAAAAACATGGAAGCAATTAAGGAAAAGAGATTTACTTGCAAGAACCTGGACTTTAAAAGAAATCGAAAGACTAAACATGAAATTTTAAATAACACAATGACCAAATAACAGAAAAAAAGCTATAATTACGGGTCAAATGCTCATGGAAAAAGCTGAGATGTTTGCAAAAGAATTAGATATCCCTGATTTCAAACCTAATCCAGGATGGCTTCAACGATGGAAGGAAAGTCAAAATATCCTTTTTAAAAAACTTCACGGAGAATCCTTAACTTGCATATTAAATTCACAAATTAGCAACCCTGATATAGAAGAGCATTACAATGAAGACCATTTTAAAGCAATAACCGATGAGGAAATCCAAGACTGTTATGGAGACATCGATGAAAATGAATTAGTCACTGAAATGTTACTTAGTGAAAGTGTCGAGGAGGTGCAGTCGGAATTTGTTGATTCGGTTAAGATAAAGCCAAAAAGAGAAGAAGCTGTAAAAGCGTTTTTTATTTTAAAACAGTATTTGACCAATGCTGAGGAATGTCTGTCAAATATGGAAGAAGTTCTCTTTAAGGATAGGTATAAAATACTTGTTCAACAAAGAATTGAAGAGTATTTTCAAAGTAACTAATTACCAATGTGCAATATTCATGATGTCTAGGTTTTAATATATCCAAATGTTCTTTATACTTATTTATTGTTTGAGCAAAGACTTATTAGACAATGTTATCGTAAATGAATTACACATACGTATGTACATTTTTTGTTAAGTTTTTTTTCAATAAAATTTTCTTATAACAAACTTTTTTAGTTTTCCTATAACAACATTTCTTTCTTATATCAGTTCTTCGGATATAAGCATTCATTTTTCTTATATCCGTTTATTGCATAAAAGAAAAACGGATATAAGAAAGAAATTTTTGGGATTTTTGGGCTTTCTTATATCCGAACTATACTGTACATCATTTGGTATATACCGATACATAACAGCATAGAAGCGGCCTTATAAAAGGTGTATGCGAAGAAAACATGAAAGACAGATTTTTGCATTTTAACAGAAGTAGACGCCAATCTTAATTAAGGTCGGTGCACAATGCGCGGTTGTGTACAGCATTGTTGCTGAAGTGTCGCAATAGTACAACGCAAATTAAATACTTCCCTCAAATTTTGAGGTTCTTAAAACCTTTATTGCACAAACGTTATCGTTCGAGTTCTAACATACAACTGGATGCGCTTAGCCAACTTTGCATTTCTATTTATACTAATACGAATGCTTACAAAAGTGCAATAGAAGCTAAATGAACTGAAACTCGAAAATGGTGAAATCTTGTTGTGTTATCGAATGTGACTAAGTAAACTCCTTTCACGGGGTGTCCATCAATTGTGTGTTTGCCCGAAACTAATATTGCTCCATCTATAATTATTTCTATTTCTTTATTTTTTTCTTTTAATTTTAAGCATTGTCTTTTTTGGTTATTTAAAATCTTTGATAAACATTATTCTTCTAATGATAAAATACAAAATATAGTCCTTAGCTCGATTTTACAATTCTTAACATTTAAGTACTTATTACTACATCTTAATGATGGGTTACCTTATATGTGTAAGAATTAAATCTTCATTTTGTATTATTTTGAAACATCTATTAAATCTGTCAAAGTTAAACTTTCGTGTTCATGTTTTAGAATATTTTTAATTTCTTTTAAGTTCAAAATAGCAGGGTTTGAAATACCGATTTTTGAAAAAGTTATTGCTTGAATTGTATTTTGCAATTCCGCAATTATTAACTTATTTCATCCCTTTGTAAATCTTACATGCGAATTCATTTCCAATTTTTAGAATGAAATAGTTAATTTATTGATTGCATTAAAGATTTCCGAATTCGAAGTGAATAGTTTGTTATTACTGTCTGTCAGTTCTGAAATTTTATTGGTTATTCGTACTAAATCGTCATGGTCTGGAGTTCCTGCTAACCATAGTGTTCCTAGTTCATCAATTCCTCTTTTCTGTCTACGTTTTGGTACTTGTAATTGTCCTATTAGTAATTTAATGAAGTTAACCTCTGATTCATTGTTATCATTACTGTCATTGACATGGTCGGAAATTATGTATCCTGTATTAAAATTGTTGTGTGTTTCTTCTATTAAGTTGCTAAGATAAGTTATGTTTGTGATATGAAAAAGGTCACCGTAATCCTCATAGATTGCTGTATCGCCTTGTTCAATAAGTACGTAATTTTCCCTAGTGTAGTCGACTACTTCTGAGGCTACTATCCCCATTAATGTCAAAATAATTATCCCGTTCATTTTCCCTGCAATATAAAATGTTAAGTCTTAATATTGTCTTTATGTACTATTCTTCTCTGATAGATCCGAACTTTATTTCCTAGATCTTCCTTCACTTTTTGTTTGTTATATTTCGCAGAAAGTTTATTATATTATAAGTTTATTTCTACCTGCTACGATCTTTTCTTAAATTATCTTTTATGTCTTTCTAGCATTTTTCCTTGAACCATTAGAAGTTTTGATTCTAAATCTTTATGTAAATGTTAGCCCCTGGGAAACCTTGTAATAATTCGAATACCTTTTCATCTAAATTGATTCTATCTTCAATTAATTTTATCACTAAAAATTTTGAATACGCATCAATGCATGTTAAAAATTTCAATTTCTGGGCGAAAAATATGTCAAGATGCACCTGCTCCCCCTCTTTATTAGGAATTCGAGCCTCTCCAAATAGTATCTTTTGCGGATGTCTATCATACTTTTTTCTATTACAAATTTCACATTTTCTAACATATTCTTTGAATTGCTTATTCATTTCGGGCCAGAAATATGATTTGTAAATTTGTTTCAGGTTTTCTCTGTGATTTCTGTGTGCTCTTGAATGTGTATCCTCTTTATTTGTAATATCTATGGGAAAATTCTTCGTATATAAAAATTTATTGTTAAATGTTTCCTTTAATTTTTGCTTTCATATAAATCTTTCGGTGTACAGTAGATTGCGATAATCCCTGACTGCAATTATTCTCTTATGATTGTAATTAAGTTTTCTACAGTATCATATTCTATGATATGCCTAACCTTTCCAAAGTTTCTAACTTGTTCGTGTATAGTAAAATTAGCTTTACTTAGTAGTATTTGCTGTTTAAATTCGTTTAATAACTTTGTAGTTTCTTCAATTTCTATATTATCACTTCTTTCAGCGGAGTGTTATGTGCCAGTGATTGAAGATTCGTCTGCCAAATTATTTAAGTTTTGTCTAGAAAGTGCGTCTGCGACTATATTTGTCTTACCTGGCTTGTATATTATTCTAGGAAAATATTCTTCAATAAACGCATGCCGTCTTTTCATTTTTACATTGGGATTGCGGGTTGAAACCGCGAATGTTAAAGGTTGGTGATCCGTATAGTCTAAAACTCCGTAAAGGTAATTTCTCAAAGTTTTTGAAGCCCAAACGATTGCGTAAAGCTCTTTCTCGTTTGTAGCGTAATTTTGTTCTGTTGAGTTGAGTGTTTTTGATATAAAAATTATAGGCCTACTTTCGTGGGTAAGAACACCGCCTATAGCATTATTAGAAGCATCTGTGGTTAATATGAACTTTTTATTAAAGTCTGGTTGAACTAATTCTACTTCATTAATTAATAATTTCTTTAGTTTTTCACAAGCTGAAATACCTTCTTGATCTAATCTTACTATTGTTTTTTTTTTGATACATGTTGTGAAACTCTTCCATTTTCTCCTGACAAATATTTGGTTAATGGTTTTACTACTGAAGCATAATTTCTTACAAATTTCCTGTAATAACCGGTCACGCCTAAGAAACTTCTAAGCTGGCTTAGTGTATTCGGTATTGGAAAATTAACTATTGTTTCAATTTTCTTTGGGTCTGTTTTTATAATGTTGTATCCAACAATATAACCTACAAGTTCTACCTCCGTCTCATAAAATTTTGATTTCTCAAGAGAAATCTTCATATTAGCCATTTTCAATGTTTCTATTACTTGTTTTAAGTTTATTTTATGATCTTCTAAGCTTTCCGAGAAGACAAATATATCATCGATATATACGTGACAAATTTTTCCAATGTGATCTCGAAGTATGTCGCCAACAAGTGGAGAAGGACCTCAACCAAATTGGTGCGCGTAATTGGAGACAGCTGGCTAAAGATCGTGCCAGCTGGAGAAGCTTGTTGACTGAGGCCCAGGTCCACCCCGGACTGTAGTGCCACTAGAAGAAGAAGAAGAAATTAGATAATATGACATTCATATCTGGTATCGGATATTTATCTGACATTGTTTGTTCATTTAGTTTTTTATAGTCACCATTCTCAGTTTTGGTGTTCCATCTTCATTAATTCCTTTTTTCTGAACGACCCAATTCTATGGACTTTTGCTCGGTTGAATTATTCCTTCATTCAGCATTTTATGAATTTCATTGTTTACAAATGAATTTATAGGTAATGGATACGGATATTTTTTACTCCATATAAGAGTTTCAACGGTAGTACGTATCGTTGCTTCTACGTCTGTACTAAATAACGATTTCGTATTTATATTTGCGTTAATTGTTTCAATTCCCTTTTTTATTTCTTCTTTCATTTTCTCTATTTTCTCTTCATTATTATTATATTTTTCTTGTCAACTATTTCTCCGATTACTGTTTCACAAGAATGGTATTCACTAAGATTGTGTACCTGACAAAGTTTTTCATCCTTTACTGATTCAGAATGATTTTTTGAAGTAAACATATCCTCACTTTTACCTCCGTTAGTTAACATTCCTTTCTTAAAATCTAATATTACTACTGCCTTGCTTATGACATTAAAACCTGTTAACAAATCTGCTTCAAGATTTGATATTTCATAAAACCTAGTACGTTTGTTAAAAATTGTAACTGGTAAAACTGGTAAAAAACTTGGCTTAGTTAAAAATTGTTGCTTCAGAGTAATGAGTTATAATCGTATAACCATTTATCGTTTTTACCCTTTTCTTAATGGGTAGTTCTTTCCTATTTAATAATATATATGGCCTGCAGTAACAACTTGTAGCACCGGTGTCAATTAGTACTTTTATTCTTTTGCCATTTCGGAAGTCCTCTCTAAATAAGTAGGGTAGTCTAGCGATTTTCTAAAAAATAATCCTCATTTATGTTGTTAATTCTTTGATTTTCAGGATTTTCAACTTTCCAAAACCTCCTCACCAAATAATTTAACGAAGTATCCTTAACCATGTGAGTTATGTTTTTGCTGAAAGCGGCTAGAGACTAGTAGGAGACTCCTCCTGCAATAACCCATCCAAAACGGGTTTTTTGCAACGTAGGTAGATTGTCTGCTAAACGAATTTGGCCAACTCACATTAAATCAAAAAATAAACCAGCACCGATCCGGTTTAAACCGATCCGGTTTAAAGAAGGATCGGCTAATCTGATATTTGTCGGAATATTCCAGTCAGAAGCATTCAAGTTGAAATTTGGTTGGTAATCTGTTATATTTGGTGTTACAACAGCTGTGAATGAAGTGGTGTAATCGCCACCCTGGGACTGTGCGAAAATGTCGACCGTTTTGTCAACGACAAGATTAGATTCTCCTATGCCGGAAATTGATATTTGGGATTTTTTCGCTGGTAGTTGTAACTGATTTGCTAGTCGAGTTGTGTTAGATGCGGAGTCCAGTATGGCACGACAAGAAGTGAATGAACCTGAGCGATTTTTAACAAAGAGGATGACAGTAGCTGGCAGTACGTTGTTGTTAGTTGTTGATACCGGCGATTGAGATGTAGGGCTTGTTGATGACGATAAAAGTGTTGATTGTGAAGTATTAATAGGAGTGTGTGTTGATTCGTTGACAGTTTCTTTAGTATGCGCAAGGAGTGAAGAAAGAGCGGAGGGAGGACTAGAACTCAAGTGAAGCAACGAATGGTGGTTGGATGAGCAATGACGACAATGACCGGATTTACACTGATGCAGGTTATCGCCCTTTCGTAGGCAGTTTAAGCAAAGGTGCAGCCATTTGGCTTCTTTGGAGCGCAGATTTGGCGACAAATTTGTAAAAAGGGGACAGCTAGTAATAAAATGTTTCTTTGAATCACAAAAAAAGCATAAAATATGTTCACTAGATGATGTTACCAAAACGTTTCTATTGTTCTTCGTATGATTTGATTTCCCACCTGGTTGCTAGGTGTTTGTGTTACCATAGCGTTTTCCAAATTCTCCATCATCCGACATCTTTTTTCCAGGAATGATGACATAGTTGTCCATGTTGGTAGTGTATGAATTGGTAAATCCTCCTCCCATTTCTCCTGCGCTCTTTGGTCAAGTTTGTGAACGATAAGGTATATGAGCCCATCAGCAATTTATCCAGGTGATGGTAATGTGCGTAAGGCACGAAGGTGCGAGTTGAACTTGTCACTGCGTGCCCGTAAACTTCTAGCGCAGCCCATTTCGAAGCTCTTTAGCCCGAAAAGTGCCTTAATGTGTTCCTGAAAGATAAGTAATTTATAATCGAATCGATTATTTAGCAAAACTAGAGCCTTGTTGTAATTTTCCTCATTAGGTTCAAGTGAACTGGTTGTATCCAGAGCGGCGTTTTGCAAGTTGGCTCGCAGGTACTGGAACTTTTCAATTTTGCTTAATTCTGTATCCTGATCAACGACGGTGGTAAACATGGCAAAGAAATTCAGCCATTCTGTGTATGCTCCTCCGAATGTTGGTATTTTTAATTCTGGCAGTCGGGGCTTACGTTGAGTCAACATAAAGGTGGACCGTACTTCTTCCGGGTTGAAACGTTGAGTTGAAGGAAGTTGTCCCAATTGCTTGCGGTGCGAATTAAGTCCACGAGAGAGTTCTTCAACGTTGAGTTGAAGAAAGTTGTCCCATTTGCTTGCGGTGCGAATTAAGTCCACGAGAGAGTTTAGCCTTCACATCGAAATACACCTGTAAAAACTCAGACCGACTTGCATCATCTAATTCAAGCGGATCGGCTTCTTCAAGCGTTGACTGAATTCGTTCGAAGTCATCGTGCACGTGGGCGACAAATTCCATCCGAACGGAAAGTTCAGCTTCATCGACTTCAGCTTCATCGAGTTCAGCCAGCCGGCCGACTGTTAGAAAATTATTGAGTTCCATTAATTGCAGTCTTAAAGACCTGGTCTTCTTTTTTGCAAAGGAATTAGATGCAGGATGTTGTATTAGATGCACTAGGGCTATTGGTAGCACCGTTCAATTCACCGGTTAAATTCTCTTGCATGGTATTAGCGGAAAAAACGGTATTATCGCGCGACGATTTGTGAACAAGAAGATATATAAGCCGTGTGCTTATCAAAATGATAGGAAAAATAAGCGAGATTTTTTTTTTTAAAGCGAAGTTTGTTAATTATCCGAATTGATAATAAATGACATACTTCCGACCGAATCACATCGGGGTCACCAAATGTTTTGAGAAGGCACCTATTGTTCGAAAAGACAAAAAGCACTCGAGACAACAGTGTTTATTCGTTCGTGATCGCGGTGGAAGTGAGCTTGACAATTTGTACAGTTCATGTTTTATATATGATGAGAGAGATTATGACAATGAATATAAGAGAAGATAAGCAAAGTAATAGTAATGACAATTCATTCTGATATGTGGGTTCATGTATTTGTGTGACACTTTGGAGAGATCTATACGTGATGGCTATTGCTGCTGCGAACATTGATTATGAGCGATACGCGCCGCCTATATTAACTAATCATCGGTTTTAAAACCTACTTGCAAAATCACGTTGAACTTATGATACGACTCAGAAATTTGACTTGACAACAACCCACCAGAAATAAAGGAAAAATCCCCTGGTTATGATTTAATTACAGGAGAAATTCTTAAGGAGTTACCCGAGAAAGCCTTTCTTAAGTTACGCTACATAATTAATGCCGCCCTTAGACTAGAACATGTCCCTAGTCAATGGAAAGTGGCAGAAGTTATAATGGTACTAAAACCTGTTAAACCACCAACGGATAAAAATAGACCACTTGTCGAAGTTTTTTGAAAAAATGATACTTAGACGTTTAAGTTTAGTTGTGCAAGAAAAACAGCTTTTTCCACACCACCAATTTAGTTTTAGAAGAAAACACTCAACTATTGACTAAGTACGTCATATAACTGATGTAGGAGAAAAGCCATTTAAACAAAAGTTTCAAAAGTTTGTTCAGCCGCATTTCTTGATGTTTCTCAAGCCTTTGACAAAGTTTGGCACGAAGGCCTGAAATATAAACTTAACCGTTCCCGGGGAATCTTTTTAGTATTCTAGCGAACATTCTCTCTGATAGACTCTTCAGAGTAAAACACGGAAAGAATATTCTGCCTTTAAAAATTTAGAACACACTGTTCTAGGCACATTTGTTGTCGACACCGCCATTTTGGTAACAGCCAATACGGTAGAAGAGTCTACATCAAAATTACAACGCGCACTGGATCAGATACACGAATGGATGAGCTTCTGGCGTGCTTAGAACTGTTGTAATTGCACCGTGGTATATCAGAAACGACGATATCCACAGAGATCTTGAAATTTTACCAGTCCAAGATAATCTAGTGATAATCTAGTGCGATAGCCTACAACCGCCCATGGTTGCGGTGTTAGCAGGAACATTCATAGAAGAGTTACCTGTCAAACGTATCTAAATCAAGAAATACAAACTACTGGATAAGTGCTTCACTGAGTTGTAGTCGAATATAACATTTAAAGGGAGGTGGTTTTAGTGTGTAAAAATCTCACACTTCTATGGTCGAACGTTCGCCCTAGAGTCCTGTTGAAGATTTCCACGCGATATCTTTCATGCAACCATGCCATGTGTGCACTGCTTTTTTTATTCTTTTTTCTTACGTGCTAGACCAAAAATATAATATAAATAGCTTAACAATCGTTCATACATCTAACCTACTGACCCTATACGGGTACTCTACGCTATTCTAATCTAAATTTAAATATGCCTTTCGGCTTAGACTATGTTTTTTTTTTTATTTTGTCTGAATGGACTTTCTGATTTTTGTTTGATTTGAAAAAAAACTTAATTTACTTAATTTATCTGTCTTAAAGTACCTTAAACTAACTAAACCTTAAATAAAAACTTATAATCTATCTTAACTACGAGTATGTCCGTAACAGTACGGACACGTGCACCAGGGCGTAAATGTTATGTATATGCCTAACATATATAATTTATACGCCGTGGTGCACATTCTTTTTTTATTTTTTTTTGTTTTATGAATTTTTCTGTTTTATATTTTTTTTCCTACGCTCTACCTTAAAAACCTATGTAAGCTGGCCACCGTGGTCAACTACCGCGTCATTTGGAAAAGCCAGCGGCGGCGGGGACTGATTTTGCTGTAACCACCAGTAAAATTGCAGTTCTGTGACAGACTCTCCTGTCTCGAGCAGAGATAACTCTACTGAACCGGAGGAGAACCTCGTGACTGCGAGCGACATCTCGTTCGTTTTGGAGTCCCTGTCCACTGTTCGGCGTATGACATGATAGATGACAGGACATCCTTGTGGATCCTGTATTAGGCCAATTGTGTCGAGATAGAGGAACGCTTCAGGAGGAATAAAGCCGGTGAGGCGTACTCTCTCATGGTACATAAAATTGGGGTAGTAAGCCCCAAAGATCAGACTGTTGGATAAAGTCAAGGCTCGAGCAATATGCCTTCTGATCAGCTTAATAGTAAAATTATCTATCCTGTTCAAGTTTGCCTCGTTGTACAGGACCTCATTGGGATAGAACTTCTTGTACTCTGACTCGGGTGTGCGATACAACCGGAGACAGGTGCGTAGACACTGTCTCTCGAAAAACCTCATCTTTTCCATCTGGGAAGGACTCACATTGAACCACAGTGGAAGACCGTAGGCCATAACTGGCCGGATGAGGGCCATGTAGCAGATTACCTTCACTCTGGTGTCAAGTTGGCTGCTGTAAAACAACCCACGTGCCAAAGCAAAGTCCTTTTTAGCTTTCGTCAGCAATATCTATATGTTTGTCAAAATACAGGTATTGATCTAACCAAATGCCAAGATACCTCACTACACTTTTCACATCCAACGGCCGTCCTTGCGGAAGAACAATGCCGAACTTACGCCATTCAGACAGGCACCCGTGCATTGCTTTTTGCCTTTGTTCCATTGAATGTCGGATACCAGTTTAGTCGCGGCATGTATGGTTTCATGCCCCGCCCTGAATCCGAACTGGTTGTCCGGCATTATTTTATTTTCCTCAACCCATTGTTTCAGAACTTGAGTGACTATCTTTTGAAAAACCTTGCTTATGCAAGGAAGAAGAATGATCGACGAAAGATTTGTCGGAACCGATTTGTTTTTGTCCCGTTCAGGGATTGGTTGCACCACAGCTGTTTTCCTGTGTGCCGGGTAATAGGCATTACTCAGCGTATTGTTGAACAGTGTTGTGTAAATCTGTACGGCTTCGTGGGGAAGATGGCGGTGCACAATATTCGGTATTCCATTGATTCCCACTGACTTTTTCTTCTTTAGCGAGTTATACCCTGGAGATCTTCTTAAGAAATGTGAACAAGATGTGAAACAAGATGTGATTTCCAACATTGGCAACGGCATTATTACCATGTTCTCGTCACTGAACCTGGTAAAGCAGGATTCTCAGAACGCCATAGACTTATCTCGTTTCGGAGATCGAAGTGGTTTAGCGAGGCTCTGTGCTCCAGGTCGTAATTAGACATACGAACCTCGTTGAGCGTATACACTCGCTGGAATACAGCACCAATTGCTTTCATCTTCTCCTGGGGATCTTCAACCACAAAGAAGTCATTGTCTAGTTCTGCCCCATCTGGATCGATGCCAACTGAAGTCAGTAATTGTTGGTTATTTGTCGTCCTGGGAAGTCTAACAGTCTGAATGTCGTTTTGATCTTTCCTCTGAAAGCAGTCTATTTTTGCGCACGTGTAGTGCATCGATGGTAGCATTTCGATAAACATCGCTGTTATCAATTTGTACTACCTTCAGAATGGTCTTATCCATGGTACGTTTAATTACGTCGTCCATTTGTATGAGGTACCTGTCGTTCGTCAGGTTTCTGTTTGATGGAGGATTGATCCCACTCGAACGTAGTTCTGTGGATAAAGTCCTGGAGAAGCGAGGCCAGCGGGCCTTATTGTAATTATAAGGATTCTTCTGGACATACTCCTCCAGTTCTGCCACCTCGTTCGGGAGTTGAATAACCGCGAAGAGTCCGCAATGATCACTCTCGTACTCCACCGCAATTAGACAATTCCGTGTGCATCTTTCCACGCCTAGTATTGTCAGTCGTCTGTCGATCAGCAAGATATCGGTTGCAAGCAAATCGAGCTTGAATTCAATATTGTGCTCTGCTAACCAGTTATACAGTGGGGTCCCCCTGTCGTTATGCACTCTATTTTCCCATTCTCTATGCTTTGAGTTCAAATCCCCAGCAATGATATAATAGTTTTCCTCCGAGCTCAGTCGAAGGCTAGTGAAAAGAGTATCGAGCTCAGAAATGAAGTTGCGATTGAGGGCAGGATTGTAAGCTGCGTAGATCGCGATCACATGCAACCGCTTTCCACCCTGAAGAGGAATGCGTGCAATACACGTTTCTAGCACTTGAAATCTTCTTCACTACTATATATGACTTTATGACAAAGGCCTTTTTTGATTAAGAGAGCGAACCCGCCCGCTCGCAAGGATTGGGGCCGGTCTCTTCTAATTACGTGGTAATTCTTGTACCAGAGTTTGCACGTCTGGTTCAGCTTAGTTTCACTGGTCATCAGCACGTCTGTATTATGGGTTTGTAAAAGATTACCGAGCGTTAGTTTCCGTTCGGTCCTAATCTGTGAATTAACATTCACTGCTAGGATCTTAAGGTTACTAGCTGCGTGCGCAGCCATCAGATCGGTGATACATAATACGTAGACCTCCATCGTCTCCAGTTCGAAGACGTTGATGGGCGGGCATCTCTCCTTCTTGGCTGCTGCTGCTGCTTCTGCTTTCTTGGTTGTTGTTGCTGTCGCGTGGCAGGTGTGGAACTTTGCCCCCTTGCCAGTTGGAAGCGTTCTTGTTGCTGCTGCTGCTGCTGTTTTTGTTGTTGCTGCTGCTGTTGTTGTTGCTGCTGTTGTTGTTGTTGCTGCTGCTGTTGTTGCTGCTGTTATTCTTTTTGCTGTTGTTGTTGTCGCTGCTGTTGCTTTTCTTTAGCCGCTTTGCTTGCCTTCAGTTTAGTTTGAAGTGCCAGGATGTGGGCGTCTAGCTCCTCTCTCTTCCTCTGCTTCCTTACCAGCTCTTCGCGGTCATCCTCCTCTTCATCATCAGATTCGGATGATGTAAGGTCAGGGTAGGGGTTCCCGCTACCGCCGTAGGAGAATCTCCGCTCACCCTCTGCCGACTCGTACTGGACGTTGTCCAGAGGTTTGTTGCATAGCGCAGCTGTAGCTGCGATTAAGGCTGTTTCTGCTGCTGCTGCAGCTCTTGTTGCTGTTGATGTTGTTATAGCTGCTGCTGCTGTTGTTACTTCACCCTCCGCAACTTTCGTGTCGCCTGAGGCGACAGTGGAACGGCGCCTCACCTCATTAGGTTTCGGATGAAGGTCCTTCCTCCTTTTCTTCCTGTCCTCCGGCTGCGATGGCTGGTGGCCTGATATTTACGGGGTTCACTAACTACATGGTCCAGCACCACTTCCTCTGATCCACACTATTGGCTTGCAACTGCTGTGTTTTTAGTTATTGTAATTACTTTCCGAATTCGCACTAAGTCGAAACACGTCTGCATCGGTCGGCGGTCTATGAACGACTGAAGTGTGCACTGCTCAATAACAAACAATGTAATGAAAGACGCAACCTCGTTTTTGGTGACGCAATGGTCTCGTAGAAACCTGCTATCCTTTTTACCTGCAAGAAAGACGCGCGATCTCACATGTGTGTGTGTACCACTCTATTTATTTATGAGTACTTTAATATGCTGCTGCGGCATCCTGCATGTGTGCACCGAGCCTCAGTTTTAAAATGGTTTGTTGATCTGGACAGTTTTGTTTTTATCAGTGAACCACTTATTAATAATAAAGCAACAAAAACTATAAATTTAAATATTATATGTCTGTGCTCAAGGAACTGAATGCAGTTTCTAATAAATAATTTGCACGATCTTCCACAAACTGTACAACAAACTTAAATTTTATTGCAAACATGAATATACATGACAAATGAAACACCTATGTACCTTTTCCTAGCAGCCTAGAGAAAAAATCATGTGTACAGGCCAAATTCGCACTAGGTCACAGTATTTGTGCGTCGTGTATGAAGAAAATAGAGTCTGAAGTTCAATGTATATACTCCTTCTAGCGGCTGGAGAATAAAATAACGTGCACATACAAAATTCGGACTAGTTCGTAAGGAATGTGTTTAGTGTGCAAGTTATAGAGAAACCTCATCCACAATCTGTAGTCATGACAATGCCAAGATCGGCATCGCTAAAATAAGATAAACATTTCAATGAATCCCATCCGCAGTGAATAGTTCCAACTATGACACCATCGGTGTCGCTTAAATAAACTAAACCCACCGAAACCAAATCACAAACAGAATGTATCGAAAAAACACTTGTGTAAACACAAGCATCCTCTTCACATACTCGTAGTATCAAACTGCTTGGTTAGCAGTATAAGGCACCATAGAAGTAAAATAATTATATGTAAATTAGTTCTTAGTTTCCTCTCGTTTAATAAAGTTCTCCCGTAAGCGGGGTAAAAATTCATCTTTTGTATTATTTATTTGTCAACCTGAAATATATAATTGGCAGTCGGTAGGAAATCCAATATCCGTTCGCTATTTTCCGTAATTTCGAAATTACTTAAAGAAGTGGTCAGTGTAGTGAAATTCGATTTTAACCCTTCTTTGCATGATTTTTTCTTTTTCTCTGAAAAAATCTCAGTGATGTGAATTGATCTCCAGATTAAAGAAAAAATATTATGAAAAATCCCCTTATAAGTAAATAGTATAAAACAAGTAAAAACAGTATGATGGAAATTTCCATCTTCATGCAAATATGGATGGTTAGCTCAGTACTAAATAAATAAAAAATAAAACGGCTTTGTATCACTTTTATTTCTGATGGTAGTTCAAAAAACAATTATTATTTTTATTAAGGCACAGATTAATTCCGCATTTACTGCATGAGATTGTGGAATATCCTTTGCATCCTGGGTATTTGCACCTGAGTGATCCGCCAACTTGAGGCCAATGTTCGAAACCATATTTTCTTATGTCCTTAGGAGGTGGAGGAGCTGCAGAAGCTTTTCTTCTTTTTGCTTCTAATTTTTGCTCAATGGTACTGCTGCTTGGACGATCCCTTTTTGCATCTGTAATGCTTCCTTTCTTACATAGCACAATGGCTAGTTCGTTTCTGAATTGGCTTAACGTAAGCAGACTCTTTGTTGTTTGCTTTCCTGCCCGAGTATTTTTTTTGTAGATAATCCAAGAAGTGATAACTGCTAAATCAAACAAATGAAAAAAAATACGCAAGTATTATTTTTTAGACCTCATTATTATGTGGTTTCTTCCCAAAAAACTGTCCATGAGATCTACTTCCCCCATGTGCTTATTGTATTCTTGGACAATAAAAGGGCAAGTTATACCAATTTTTTCTTTTTTGGTTTTGTCATATCCAGCATACGTAGATAACAGGGTTACTACCTTATTGTACAAATTTATTGCTAATTTAATTTTGCCACAAGTACACAAAGTGGGTTACTGGTTTAAATAAAATCTGTAACATAACAGGATTACTACCTTATTGTACAAATTTATTGCTAATTTAATTTTGCCACAAGTACACAAAGTGGGTTACTGGTTTAAATAAAATCTGCCAGTTATTAAGTTTTTTTTAAAGTTTTCTTAATTTCAAATTGTACAGTCTAAATCATATAATTTTAATCACACGCATTGTTAGGTTTAGTCGAAAGACAAGTTTAAGATTAAGTTTAGCTTAGAGTGCCCGCCTAGGGCCAGTAAGTTAGAAGTAGAAACACTGTTCGTTTAACTAGTTTTAAGCATTTTTGTCTAGTATTTATGTTAGGTTATAAATTTATGTTAATAAAAATGAACTGAAAATGAAATGAATGAAAAAAAATGGGTTACTGCATAGTGATGTAAATTTCCGTCAAATAGTTTTGCGGGCTAAAAACAGTTTTTTTCGATTTCGCTTGCAAAGGAAATAAATACAATAATTAAAACAAACCTTTATTTCACTTATTATCACTTTTTATATGTATATCAAAAATACAAGTTACTTTACTTAGAGCACCAAAGAGTTTGCACGTTAACCCAAACACAAGATACAGAGGAATGATCAGTTCAAATCTGCTAAGATAACAGTATTGTTTTTCCTTTTGTTTTGACAGCTGCGTTTTGTTGCACAGAACTACCGAGAAAAGTGATAAGCAGAAACTAATGCACACAAAAACGGTTTTGCTTGCGTTTTTTTTGTGTATTTAATGATATGATGGAAAATTCCATCATGATGACGCTACAACCCGTAGAAGGCCAGGGCTTAGCATATCAGCAGCCACTCGTGCTGTACGCGCTCTCCTCCTCACAAGTGGAAGGGACCTACAGTTTTACGCCGACTCCAAACCGCCAAGTTTGAGAAGGTTTTTCTAGACATTTATACTCTTTGAGCATTTTCAGTGACTCGAAAAAGGTGAGACCGTGAAAATTATATTTGGTCGTATTGGGTATCGAACCAGACCCTGAGGTTCAAGTGCGTAGGAGTCGTCGCACAGATAACGCCACGGCCACCACACAAATTATTTCTTATTGCAACATATTAAATATACACGTACGTATTTACATCCGTTAAAAATAATTCAAAATCCTTGATCAGTGATATATCATATTTAGACTACAATCTGTGCTATTACATATGTTCATACCTGCGAGTGAACAGAAGTAAATATGCAAATTTGTCTGCCTATTTACTCGTGAGCAGACTACGTAAAGCTGTTCCAGAGAAATGCATTCAGTACTTAAATCAATGCCGGTAAATTTAACAGTTTGGACTTGAGTCACATTGATGATCATAGCAAAACACAACTAGGAAATGGGTAATCCGAAGGTTTCATCGGTATTCGTGGAATAAATACATTCTCACCTATGTCTGGTTCTGTTATAATAACCGCTTCAATTACATTAGGTCTTAATGCTTTAACCAGTAGCATTGTTCCATTGCACAGCTTTGGATAACATACATTTCGCAGTAAAACCGTTGGCACCTCTACTTTTAAAAAAAATATGTGCACTGGCTCACCTGCCGGATTCGTAGAATTTAAAAATTCAGTTGAAAAATATACTGAATGGTTTAAGTAAAGATTATCTCAAGTGGTAAGAATACACTTGTACATAAATGTATACATACATACCCTCAGAATGAGCGCGCATAAAAACGAACGCCGCTTGGACACCAATAGTGGCAATGGTCTCCACGCATCGTATTAGCAATACAATGCAAATAAGAGATGTTTTATGTCTGGTTCTGTTATAATAACCGCTTCAATTACATTAGGCCTTAATGCTTTAACCAGTAGCATTGTTCCATTGCACAGCTTAGGATAACATACATTTCGCAGAAAAATCGTTGGCACTTCTACTTTTAAAAAAAATTATGTGCACTGGTTGACATGCTGGATTCGTAGAATTTAAAAATTCAGTTAAAAAATATACTGAATGGTTTAAGTAAAGATTATCTCAAGTCGTAAGAATACACTTGTACATAAATGCATACATACAGAATGAACACGCATAAACACGAACGCCGCTTGGACACCAACAGTGGCAACGGTCTCCACTCATCGTATTCACAATACAATGCAAATAATTGATGTTTTATGTTGTAATAATGTTATAACTTTTCTCTAATAACCCACATACACCGATGGATTCGACAATGAATGTTCTACATAGATATGTAAATTATATTTAGTTCTGTGAGAGTAAAGAAAACCAGAGATAAACCACAGAAAAATGAGGAAAAATCAAATTTAATATTTCTTCTGTTTATTTAAATGGTTTTTTTTAAAAGAACCTGAATATGTGGTATAGAAAAAAATTCCGCAGCAAGGTTTTGAATCTATGGAAGAAAAATGCACTCATATCCGCTAGGTAGATTTGGAAATTTCGTGTCAGATACTGTCAGCGCTGTTTGTATTCAGCTGATATTGAGACCAATAGTTCCTTTTTGGGGTTTCTTTTGGCTCTCCTTCGCTTGTATCCTATGATTGATCCTATCCATTGATCCGTAATGAATTGCTACACAATAAACCTGTAAAAAAATGACTCACTTCACGGTGATTAATACTGCGAGCGAATTATTTTACCGCTTAAGTAAAATCAGTATCTATGGAATTGGTAGCACGTGCAGCACATCGTGGACAAGTGACTAAATTAACAAAGGCTGCGTTCGAGTTTCTAAACGATAAAGAATCAAGATTCTCAGAAAGTAACTCTTACAATTTTGATGCAGTGGAGGAAGAGCTTTTGTCTTTGATACATTGGCTAACAACGGTGCTTGAAACTCTTAACACTGTGAACGCAGATATCATCAAAGGAGGACCAGTAAAACAAGAGGAATCATTCGATCAAGCAGTCGTCACCCTATCGCGATTGGAAACCAGGTTAGTAAAGTTGCGCGCAAATCAAAATAAAGCATCATTATAGTAAGTTCAAACGACACACACACAAGGAGCTTGAACAGCGGATGAAGATACCTAAAATTCCCTTATAGCGGTTTAACGTAATTTTCCCAACCTGGTTATCTTTCTGGGCACAGTACAGAAGTGCAGTGCATTAAAACTCAGATCTGACTCCAGCTGAGAAATACAATTACATTTGGGGTAACATGCAGTCCATTTTTGTTATGTGCAGTCATTAATTTTTTACTTGACCAAAAAAGTAATGAACTTGCCAGCACCTGTGCTATCTTATGACAAGGGATATACATGGATGATGTTGCGATCAGTGTAAACTAAGAGGATGACGGAATTCGAATCTGTGAGGATGCGATTTCTTTTAGGCGTTTGGCTTCATAGCGGCTGCACAAGTGAAACTGGAATACATTCGAGGACAATTTAGGATTTGCAATATTCCTCTTGTGCAAATTTGCTCGGTCTCTGTTGGTTTGTCAGGAGTGATGAACTCTCCGCGCCGTTTAACTCCATGGAAGAAGTTCTTGGGTTGTCCAAGGCACTTAAAGAGTCCTTCTGCAGGCTATCGCCAGGATTAATGATCCATTATGTATGTCGGGTCCTGTCACTGTAAAACATAAAATTTTCTTTCAGTTCCTGTTGAAGAATAACGTACGCTTTTACTTGCAACCTGCAAAATGGTACGACTGCGTAAAAGTGATGCAGCTTAAATAAATTACGTGCCCAAGACCTGTTCTGACGTTTGCTGACAGTGAAGGTGCTATCGAGATTCATACCTTCGCCGATTGGTTACGCAGGAATAAGCAGATGGAAGATTAACTTGACGAATGCGGAGGATCTAATGTTGGGTACTGTTAGGTTCTCATGAACCATTCTTTAGAACCATTCGGCCCTTTGATAATGTCGGAGTTGACTTTGCATGACATCTTTAGGTCAAAGATGAAGCGGTAAAGGTTTACTATGCAATTACATGGCCCCTCGCCGTTTCATGAGTCGCTGAGGGGTTCCTTCGATGATTTTGTCCGATAATGCGCAAACATTCGAAAGAGCGGCTCTTGAGTTGAAGGCTGCTACTTCTTCCCTTGACGACGAGGTCAGACAGGATTTTCTATCACAGAGAAGAATCCAATGGTGATTCAAAGTGGAGCGTGCGTGGACCACGAAGAACAGATTGAAAATCCCTATAGAGTAGGTTAGGTAAGAGTGATTGTCACAGCTGAAACAGTTATGGCCCACATAGATTCTGTTTGGATTCATTGAGCTATCACTAACCGTTGATTGATACACCGATACCTCGTCAGCCAGGGGAACTAACTGACACCTAAGAAGTACCTAGTATCCACCTAAGAAGTACCTAGTATCCACCTAAGAAGTACCTAGCCTCAAGTGTTGATGCGTTTGTTATTTTAACCATCCGGAAATCTTGACGAACCTGCAAAAGATATTTTCCGTAAGTACTTGAAGATCTTGGAAGAAAAATTCTCCCAGCGTTCTGTGTCTCAATGGCAGAGGCTGGGCATTGGCATTGACAAAGGACGTGACTGGTGTCCTCTATTTTTTCTTCGTCGCCTCAGCACCTTCATATGGTATTCTGGGTAAGTCCCATTTTGTTTTCGTGGTATCTCAAATGATTGTGACCAGTTAGCGCGCCGACTACCACGCTCTTTGGGTCTTTCTAGGTCTAGGTCTTTCCTGTCTTTTAGTCTGCGTATCGTCTGCATGCAGTTTTTCATCATACTGCGCATCGATTTGGTAGACGATATGGAGATGTTGGATGAGCTGGCAACAAAGCAGAAATAATCATCCACAATGATAACAGTAGCCATGCTGACAGTCACCGCTTCGATGCCAGCTAAATCCGAAGACTGTCTATTAGGGGATCTTAGGAGGATTTCTTCCTCCTCTTCCGTTAAGGGAATTTCTTGGGGTTTTGAGTCTGTTTTTTTGAGAGAGAAACTGTCGCACTAAACTCACCCGCTGTATGAAGTGAAGAGTCCTCAATTCACCGTTGGATGTTAGAAGACACGTTCACGCTGTGCTATTCGTCTCTAGGCAAGGTTGTTGAACACCTGGGATTGCGGGTTTTGTCGACGTATAACGGTCTTGGGGGATAAACCTTCCTGATTCACTACGAATGCCGAGGCACTACCTTGAGTGGTTTCTAATTCTTCCTCATCGCTGCAGGTTCTGCAGAAGTCGTTGTAAGAGGCTCCCATTCTTCTTGCATGTGAGCCAAGTATACTGTGCCTGTGAGGATCTCTGCGACCTTACTGATTATATTTCAGTCGGTCATTGTAAGTAAAGCAAGATTGAACTTCGAAGAACTGAGAACTATTGTGACAGAAGCAGAGAGCTTTGTCAATAATCGAACAATCACCTATGTTAGTTCGGATACTCTTGATTTATCTTCCATCACGCCTGCAGATTTTCTCATCAAATCAAGGCGCCCGGATAGTATATTCTCGCAGACAGAACCAGATGACAACTTTATTAGAAAAGCTTGGCGACATCGATTCAAACATGTGAAGCAGTTAGAACGGAGATGGCAAATCGAATATTTGCTGCTTCTATGATCACTTCATAGCAGTGCTATTCGAAAATCAGCAAAACTGGAACTGGAAACCAAGGCTTGAGTGGGAAATAGCCCTTGTGGAGCTTGCGTTTCTAGTGAGAGATCAGCGAGTGCTCGCGTGCCAAAAACGATTAGCAAATGGAAAGCAGTTGATGCGTCCAATTCAATTACTCCACCCACTTGAACTGCAAGCTTGCCCTGGAGAGGATGTTGAAAAATAGATTTTTCTGCATATGAATTCAGCTGATATTGCCCTAATATTTCCTTTTCCTCGCGTTCGCTTGTATCCGATCCATAGATCCGTAAAGACGTGCTACACAATAATCTTGTAAAATAAAAGGTAAAAGCTTTAATTTTTCTTCACGGTGATTTATACTGCCACTGCATTATTTTAGGCAGTTCGCAAGTGGCGTTAATGCACTTAGGCCATAGTAGGCCCATTGTACCGCCACTTGCGAATTCAGTCGGCAAGAAAGAAAGATAAAGGGAGTTCCTGACCGCCATTTGGTACTATCAAGAAATTTTAATAGCGTTTTGACTGGTATTTTGCCTATGGTGGATTTCCTGATTGAGGCACGAGCAGGACAGTTGCAAAGGAGGTGGTGAGTGTTTTCCTCCTCTTCTTCGTTTGGGCAGTTTTTGCAGAAGTCGTTGATAAATATAGCTAGTCGTTTTGCGTGAAGGCCTAGAAGGCAGTGTCTGGTAATTATACACAGTGCAGTGCTAATTTTGGATCTCTTTTAGCCAGATTTGTTTCGAGATTCGACAAGGACTACTAATCGACCAATGGCGTTGACTTTCTTTGCGTAGGGATTATTGAGCTGTACCTTGAAGGTAGTAATAGGGGTACCCTTGTTACAAGAGATACTATCAACTGGCAATCTAGTTGCGTGATTTGCAGTTTCCCGGGATGTCTATATGGCCTGGCACCCAGCACTGGGTGTTGATCTGTTCGGATATCTAGCTAAGAGATGAACGACAGTCGATTCCTAATTTTGAGTTTATACAGATCGATGCCAGGGATTTAATTACTGCTTAGCTATAAGTGAAAATGCAGATATCGCGGGCGGATATCACGTTGCATCTGAGCCAGGACACTTGGAAGATTCTACAGTGATTGGGTAGATGAACTGATTTGTTCAGGTGTAGACCCTATGAAAAAAACGCCGCTTCCAACTCCGTCATCCGTCTTGGATCCGTCTGTGTAAAAGTGAATGGATTTACCACAGGGAATATTGCCACCATACCATAGGCCTCTGTCCGGAATCAGGGCTTCGAATTTGTTTTCTGGGCAGTGTCGTAGTGAGGTGTAGTCTTAGTGAATTGAAGTAAGATTTTGTTCGTGTAGAATTTTAACATGTCCAAAGGTGAGATCGTACCATTGAGTACATGCCTTTAGACGAAATGCGCAGTTGGTTGCTGTTTGATTACCAAAGAGATCAAGGGGGGTAAGATTCAGAAGAATTTCCAGTGCATCATTGTCTCTGTACTTTTCTTAGTTTGTTGAGGTGCGTACCGACGTTGAGTATGGGCCCCCGTACAAATACGCCGTATAAGAGGATGGGTCTAATGACACATGTGAATAGCCACTGTGTCATGTAAGGTTGGAGACCCCAGTTGTGACCAATGGCTTTCTTGCTCATGTGTAAGGCCGTGATGGACTTCCTTGCTCTTTCTTCTGTGTTGAGCTTCCAGTTTAGTCTGCTGTTAATATACGACCAAGGAATTTCGCCTTATACGACAATGGTCTATTGCTGCCATTTAGAATGAGGGAGTCAATAGTGCGAATCTTATATTTTCTAGTGAAAAGGACCATTTCAGTCTTTTGAGCGTTATCAGCCAGAGTTGCCCAGTTGTAAAGTGGATTGAGACCACGTTACATTAGATGTCTCAAGACTTGAAAATATTTCCTGAGAAGGCTATGTCAACATAGTCCGCATAGGCGATAGTTTTACAGCCCGCATTCTCCAGCAGTACTAGCAGTTTATTCACTGCCATATTGGTGTACCTCTCCTAGTTGAACTTTTTGCTGAGGCTTTTCCCAGAGTTGCATTAATAAAACTACTTGTGAGTAGTTGGGCTATTAGTGCTACCAGTTCCGCTTCTACTCCTAATTCTCACAGTGCCTGTACAATTGTATGCGGGTAGATTTTGTTAAAGGCTCCTTCAATGTCAAGGAATGCAACCATGGTATATTCCTTGAAGTTTAGTGATTTCTCAATAGTGCGTACAAAGAGTGGATTGCTGTTTCCACGAATCTGCCCTTGTTGTACGCATGCTGAGATCGTGATAGGTCAGTGGGATGTATAGTGGATCTTCAATGTAAGTCAATGAATCTTTCTAGAGTTTTTAATGAAAACGATGATATTCTGATAGGTCTTAGATCTTTTGGATGTACGTCGAACCTTTTACCCGCCTTGGGTATAAATACCACCTTGACTTGTTTCCATCTGGTGGGAATATAAGAGAGAGCGAGGCACCCTTTGAAGATGCTTTCCAACCAAGGGATGATTGTAGCTGAGGTATGGTGAAGTCCCGGTAACTTGTATGGACTGAAGCTTTTTATGGCCCACATGATCTTGTGACTCGTTATCATAGTATTGTGATTAGTAACGGGAGTCGGTCTTACCCGGTCTTACCCGGTTTGGAAAGGCGCAGTCAGCTGAATGTCACATGGAATGTATCGTCGGCCTTTTTGAAGTAGCTGGGAATATTGAGAGAAGTAGAGATATCTTTCCGAAGTCTTAATGCTACTGAGGATTTCTTGATTTTCTTGCAGAATTTCTTCCACGTGCTCTCCTAGTATTCCTTGCCTTATTAAATTTTCTTCTACAAATTAGGAGAAGATACTTTAAGTCTCCGTTCCACCAGCGCGGCTTGGGCGTTTTCGCAGGTGTTTTTAAGGGGCAGGCGATATTTATCGCCTCATTGTGCGCTTTTCTGAGGATAGGTCTAGGTCGTCTATCTCAATAATATTTTGAGGAGCTGCAGGGGGTTAATAAGAAAAGGAGAGAGAAGATACCCAAATAGAGAAGCGATACAATTTCCTGTAGTTCCTAAATGCCTGTTGCGGTGGTGCGTGGTCATTCAGGTCGAAGCACAGGTATCGATGATCTGAGAAGGAATGAGCTTTAGACACTCTCCAGTTTGTAATGAGATGAGATAAATTGTTAGATATAAGGGTGAGATCTAGAAATTCTTGACGAGAGCAACTAACCTCTGTCAGTTCAGTGCTTCCTCATAAAAGGTGGTGGAAGTTAGAATCGCATCCGATTATGAAGTTTGCATTATTTGTGAGCGCTAGCTCAGTGATAGCTTCTATGCCGGTCGGCAGAATTATTCTATCGAAAGCCATATAAGAGGATATAACCCAGTATGTAGATTCTCCTAGCTCTAGACTCGCCGAAGTGAGGTATTGATTTAATAAGCTAGGAAGATGAGAGACGGGTATATACACCCATTTTTTGTTGTGGTTATTAGTCTGTAGTTTGTTGTCCTTAGTCCATTCACCTGATCTTTTATGTTCCACGGTTCTTGGAAAAGGACAATATCCTCTCCGCTGCTGGCTAAGTGGAGAATGAGGTTTGAGGAGACTATTTTTGGGTGATGAAGGCTTGTTACCGGAGTCTGACAAAAAGTCTATCTCCTGCGAGGAATCTAGCAGATCTATCTCCATGATTGGACTAATCGCGATATTTCCAGGGCATTCTGAGGACACCGATCAAGTGGTCGGCGCGGATGATTCACTCTCCTTCCTGAAAACATGCAGAAGAACCCTTCTAAGAACAAAGTTGATTTTATGACCGTCTTTTGCTAGAGGGTCAAGTGATTCGAACGCGTGCATTTTCAGAAGATCGAAAGACCATTCGTCGGTGCCCTTGGTACCAGACAGCGTCCTTGCAGTTTTGGCGGTTTATCCGGAAATTCCTCCAGAAGGCTTATAAGGGTGCTGGCAAGCCTAGCTTCCATCTTCCTCCATTTGTCTAGTGGAATGCTTCCAACTGGATTCCCTTTATCCACGATTACGACATTGGTCCGATGTTTCAGCACGTCGCTATACCTTGCCTTAGTGAAGCCGAGTCCAAAATTGTGGACCGTTTGGACTTTTTTTGGTTATCAGAAGGGAATTCCAGGAATTCCCAGGACCTGTTGCGTTTCGTCGTCTTGGTTGCTATTTGAGTGTTAGACCTTTGAGTGATAACTTTAGTGGCCCACTCGAAGGAGGATTTTTGTTTCTGAGACCACCTCTCAGGAGGGAGGGTGCTCAGCCTTTGAAGGCCTTTTTTTGCTGCACGTCGGTTCCTTTGCAGAAAGGTGGGATTCTGCTACGAGCAGAATAGTTGGGGAGGTCTTGCTGTTGCACGGTCGACTGACTGTCCTTGGACAGAGAGTTTGAAAATGTGTTAGAGAAGGAAGTGAGGATTGATTTAGAAGGTGGGAGCGTTGGGGTAGTGATTATCACTTAGTTTCCGGTAAGCATCAGAAAACCATTTCCTAGCCACTGCCGTACTCAGCCCCAGAACCACTTCAAGGTGGATAATCAATTCTGGGGTTATTTATTTTACATTGCTTGAATTTTCTTAGAAAACTTAACTTTTATATGCTAACCTCAAACGCTCGAATACTATTCACAGCCCCACCTCTTTCGAGTCACTGACAATGCTTAAAGAGTATAACTGTCCAGAAAAAGCTTCTCAAACTTGGCCGTTCAGAGTCGGCATAAGAGTGTAGGTCCCTTCCACTCGTGATAGAACAATAGCACGTACAACAAGAGTGGTTGCTGAGAAGCTAGGCCCTGGACCTCTACGGGCTGTGGCGCCAGCCATATTATTATATTATATTATCATTATATCATTTTTACTTTTTTTCAAAAATGCAGCAAAAATAACAAACCATAATCTTAAAGTATTTGTACTTGATTACAATTTATTTTATTTTAAATAATAGGGTTAAATAATAAGACTGTCTTTAACTTAAAAAAACTTAACAAAGGACTTTATTAAAAAAATATGCAGTTCCACCACCTTTTAACAATGTAACTGGTATACCAGAAGACACCAACTCCAGCTCAATTCTGTTTTGAGTACAGTAATTGTTGCTAAAAGCAATGATATTAAGAAGGTTGTGCCAGTTCCTCCTGGAGGCTCCAGAAAGTAGAATTCATTACTTCCATCTACTCGCACAATTATTTCAAAATTTAAAATGAAAGAATTGTTACACTAAGAATTGCACGGCATGGTAGTATTACAGGCAACTGGTATATATATATTGCATGTATATATTTATATATATCTATACGTCCGCAATGTAAGAGTCTTTTTTTCTATCTGATACGGTAAGTACATGTGTTTCCTTTAGAATTATACAGTATATTTACGAATTACAAAACACACACATATAAATGTAATATCTTGAACAAAATTCTCCTTGCTTCGTAAATTCCTCTTAAGTGATTTATAGATTTCAAAAGAAAATTATTTGTTCCCTTAAATTCTGAATCAGGAAAGGTTGTCAAGGGTTGCACTTGTGCTGTTTGGAAACCTCATTAGCCTAATGAGCTATTCATGAGTCAACGATTTTTCCGTTAGAACTAACTTACGGAATAACTTATTAACTCTCTTCGTCCCGAATATGTTTTCTCTGTGCAAAAGCATATATCTAGATCTGTACTGACTATACCAACTTATGAATTAACATCTGTAATAAAAGTAGTATAACATGTGTGGAATGTTTTGTGATATTTATTAAAGATATTAAAAAAACATTGTATTAAGCATTTGTCTCTAATATATTGTTATTCTACAAAAGCATGTATGTACTGGGTGCAGAAACGTATGAATTAACATCTTTAATAAAAGTAGTATAACATGTGTTGAATACTCTGTGAAATTTATTAAATCTATTAAAACACTATTAGGTGTTTTTTACTGGGCCCGGAATCCGGATTTAGCGATTTAAAAATTTATTATGAACAAAGAAATATTTTTTTACAAATTGAGATTACAACTATGATTAATACTAAGGGTTAGGTTGTTGGCTCAACAATAGGGGCCCAACTGATTTACATTGTTTAAATCAACATCCGTCTGTCCATGTTGGTCCTTTTGGGATGGGGTGGTGGTGCGGTAGCCTATTTAGCCTATTTAGCAATACTTCCCCTTTTAGAAGCCATGCAGCTTCTCCATGTTGGTCTTAGATATGATGTGCCATATTGTGAAGCCGTACCTTAAGATCGGTCGTATGAGCTGCTTTTAGAGTAGCAGCTTTATCCTCTGGCTTAATCCAATCTGTTTACGCATCAAAGGAATCTATCCGTTGGAAGTCTAGGCTGTGCTTCTTAAGGTTCAGTTCACTCAAGTCAGCCTTACCGTGAAGTTAACGCCACGATACTTGACCTCTTTGCCTGTCGTTATTTCCGTACCGTTATGGAGCACAATCTTTATGCTCCGAAATTCAGCTGCTGATCTGCATCCACGTCGGGATACTGCCTTTAAGTACATAAGTATCGATTTTAAAACATTAATACGAATACCCCATTTGGTGTAGTAGCCAAATTCTTCCGACACTTCGCCTGGCGATCAGTGGTGACTTTAAGCTGGTATAAGTTAGTGAGTCATCTGCGAATAGACGACAGCTCATTGTGTTGTTTGGAGGCGTTTTATCAGCCTTGTAGATGTTGAAGAGCATTGGTCCCAGCTTCGACCCTTGTGGCGCCGCTCAGTAGAGTCGGTAATCTTGGATCCACGTATCTCGAGTTCAATCCCCAGTTGAGGAGGTATTTTTTTCCTGGAATCTACAACTAATTACTCACATAAGTGAGTGAGTACGGACAATGGAAATAAACGAGCGGTCCGCGCTCTTAGAAGCGGACAATGTACTAGAACAACCGGTGGCAGAATCAAGCCACCAGCCAGTAGTGGCCCAAGGCACAGCCAAGAGGAGGAGGAAAAATACTACTCCCAAAAGCTGAAAACGCCGCAACACAAATGGATCACCCGGAGGGCTACAGGGGATAAAGCATAGTGAAGCGGCATCGACTGGTACAACAAGAGCCGAATCGGAGGAGGACTGTTTGCTTTCAGCAGTAGAGTACGTTTTCTGTCAAATCTGCCATATGATAGTAACTGAAACATATACGGAAATTCAATTGTTGTGCAAAGATTTTTTGATAAATATTTATAATACATTTTTAAATTAATATACAGATATAAAAGTGTTGTTATTAACATATTTACATATTTATTAGCAATTTTTATTAAATTTTCTGAATTTGTCAATTTTAAATTTGCATTGCAACCAAATATTGCACAAGTGGCCATTTTAATAAACTAAACATATTAAATAAACATACATTTGTTTAAATGCTTCTAAAAACGCGAAACTGAATCTACTCATATAATTTTCAAATATGTGTAATACGCGTGACGTCACACAGCAACCAAATGAACAAAATAAGGGGTGGGAATCGGTTACCTTGTTCGGTTACCTCGATACTATCGCTGTTTTCATACTATAAAATAAAAACAATTCCTTTTCTATTTTGAATCGTTGAATCCAGAAAAGAACTAACATTAACAGTAAACGATTGTGAAAAGTCTAATCCAGCGTTGCGTGACAATGTACTTCAGATTATTATTCAAGAGAACCGTTTGATGTGGCTACAACTACAGTATTTGGGGAAAATTATATAACTCTCTCATATGTTATACCACTAATTCGAGGAATATTTTTGAAACTATCCAAGCCGAAATAACAATCTAAGAACCGTAATAGGAAAAGCAGTGTATAATGGACATCTATTAATAATAGGCTCTAATTTATGAAGGAATAACTCCCCTGATGTTATCCACGATTTCGTATCCTGGTTTTAAAAAAAACAAGGCTTTAAATCTGCCATTCCTTAAGACAAAAGTATCAGACGAATATGAACAAGTTAATGAATGCGGAGCATTCACATCCACAAGCACCAATATTCCTGCATCTGAAACTAAATGCCTTACTGAAATAGATCCAAGGTTAAAGAAGTCAAATGAATTTATATTTCCGAAGAGCTTGCAGTTGTAGAATCCCATTAAATGACGCTATAATTGACACACGACAATTTTTGGAAAAGCCGTTTACCCGAAAACAACATCAGCAATGGGAGCAAGCGTCCCAAAAAAGTACCACAGCATTCGTCCGCTATCCACATGTTACCTAGTAACTCAGCGTGGTAACAGAACACAGTTCAACCAATGCTGTGAGTGAATGCTATCAGCCGCATATATGTTGTTCCCCAGCTATGGCACAGTCGCAACCTGCAACCACTAGTCCACCTGATGGCTTGGCTTGGAGTGGCTTGACTTGATGTACTGTATTTATCGTATGTTCGTTTCTTTCTTTTGTTCTCTGTTCGCTTTTGTTTACGTACTGTTATATTTCTCTGCACAACGTATGTTAGATGTAAGCTGGAAGAAACTTGTCACTTCACTTGTATATTGGCAGTTGAAAATAAGACACGTATAAAAAAGGAAAGTAGAATTTGATTTTTATATATATTACTAGCTGACCCGCAAACGTTGTTTTGCCTTATAAATTCTTTCTAGTTTCTAGATAAATTCTAGTGTAGACAAAAAGTAACTTACTTATTATAAGGGTGTAAGTATGTGGTATATGCGTGAAATAGGCATGGAGCGCTATGAACGTTAAGGGAATATAAAAATAATAAACGCCAAACAATATTATTTTTAAGTTATTATAATTTATTTCATAAAATTACATATCACATAGTAATTACGACAGCAACACTAACAAACAACATCAATCTTTTAGTGCTATAGCCTGAAAAATATTTTTTGTTAGCCCATCTTTAGCGAGCACAAACAAACTGGATGGCTTACCCACTCGAGAGCATGCTACGTACAATTGCCCGTGTGAAAAACATGGTCATTGCAAATGCCAATCTAATCGGATAACTGAATCGGATACTGAATTCGTTTGAATTGAATTGGCAAATCTGTAGGTATGATAGGAATCCGTGGTATTATTATATTTTCACCATTGAAATTGCCGTTTAAAATGCTGGCTTCGATAACGTTTTTAATCAATTTCAAATGACTAATCGCGTACCGTTGCATAGCCGTGGCGGGTTTAAATTACGAAGCAAGATAATTGGAGATCCAACCTTCAATTGTAAATTGTGCGGGGGCATGCCTGGCAAATCCAGTGAGTTCAAAAATTCTGTGGAAAAATTGACAGCTTCGATGGCATCGCAAACTGTATCAATAGATTTGTATGATACCAAGTTCCCTGGCAACAACTGTTGTATCTTCAAATTTAAATTGTCAACGTCTGCATTTTTTGCTGCTAATATGCTCTTTCTGCAAGCCACTCATGATTTATGTACTGTGTGTGTACATAGGGAGATATTTGTTCAATGAGAGTATCTTGCGAATCAGCGATTGTGCAGAAATCGGTCGGTAATTTTACGTATCCAGTTTCGTCTGTAGCAACTTTTCCATCACCGATACCTAAGAGTTGTTTTGAGAATGTTTCAGCGGATGGATCTTGAAGCATTTGAACGCGCAAATTTACTTTCAGCTGTACTTTTTCAACATTACGCCACAATGGAGATGATTTTAAGCAAGCGTTGATCTCGTCAGCGTATGTTGAACGTGGAATGACGGGAAGTGTTTGTCTGAAATCACCTGAAAACACAAACAGAGTGCCCCCAAATAGTTCTGTTCAACGCCTCAATTGAATGTTTGTGTGCCATAATACATTCATCCCAGATGATAATTTTACACTGTTTCAGCACGGTGGCCATGGACGATTGTTTTTTAATGTTACACACTGCGTCAGGCTTATTTTGAATATTTAGTGGCAGCTTAAATACTGATGAGCTGTTCTGCCTCCATCCAATAAATTTGCTGCAATGCCCGATGATGCAACAGCCAATGCGATGCCATTATTTGATCGTATTTCAGTACGAACTAGTGAAATAAGGAATGTTTTGCCAGTTCCACCCGGTGCATCCAAAAAGAAGAACCCACCTTGTCCTGCTGAAACTGCGAGCAAAATGCGGTCATAAATGGTTCTTCGTTCGTCATTCATTAGTGGCACATTGCGAGTAACAATCGCTGCCATTTCTACAATGTTGTACTGCAGTTCACGATTCATTTCAGTGTTAATTAAAACAGATGTAGTTCGATTTGGCGAATTCATACCGAAATGAATCTTTGTGATTATCCCGCAATATCTGTGCTCGAGTTGGGAAACATGTAGTCAACACTATAGCGAATAGTAGACGAATTTGTATTGCTGTACAGTTCAATGCAGCTTCAGCAAGCATACACTCCCACTGGTTGTCGTCTTCCAGCAAGCCGAGTGCAAGGCATGCGTCTTTATATGTTGGATACTGTTGCCCATTCACTTTACGTATATCTTGAAATGATAATGGGCCAGTAACATTAATCAACAACAGTCGAAGATAAGACCACTCAGTGTGTCTTGGATTGACTGTAAATAATCGCCCCAAAGCGTTCGATTTAAATAAATTGAGACATGCATCAACTGATGAGCCTTGCTTGCGGGGCATCCATTTTTTTGTTTGAGCCCATGTGAAATAGCGTGGTACTTGTGAATAGAGTAATGTTCTTGCAAAGTCACCAAAATCATCCGTACTATTACACAATTCAAAAAATACAGTGAGTGTAGTTTTAGGTGGATTTTTACCACGATCAATCACTGTCTCGTTCGCGGCTAACTGAACAACTGCTGGATCCCGTTCATGAATTAGAAAACCGAAGATACGCCAAGCAGCTTCATTGAGCTGATGTATCGACCAATTTGGTAGAGCGTAATTTCATCGTTTTTATTCATTGGAGGAGCATTTACATTAGTATTTCTACTCTAAACACAGCCATATCACTGCCTTTATGGACATACTTGCAAATATATTTGATGACTGCAAAACTCAACATTAATATGAGCATTGTATGTCTTGCTTAGCAGATGCGAATACGGCACCACCCAACGATTGTCAATGTCAATGTTTGTGTTGCTGATATTTTTAATAAATGATTGTCCGCCACTATCGGGATTTCTTCGGGGATATATTGGATATCCGTCGGTATTTGTTATCGTATCATTAGTGAAATCTTTAGGGAAATTTTTAGTACATTTTCCATCTGCCATTCATTATGAGACAATATCCTTTTTTTTCCAAGTTGCCATCGGTTATTGTATTCTCTCACACAAAAATACCATCTGGTTTTCATGACGTCAACTGTGTCACTATGCAGCTTGGCACATGAAATAACCAACGCTCCGTTTGTAAAGTGATCGCTAACTATGTTGTACATAAATTTTGTTTGTGCAAAGCAATTAAGCTTAAGTATCACATAAAGGATATGTTATACTTACGTATGTTTTGGATTTATGTTGCGAATGAGCAAACGGCCCTAAGATTGGTAACACTAAGCATATATCAGGATTAAGCTTTAATAATAAAAATAAATGTTTATTTTCATAAAAAAAAAGTTAGATTTGCCATAAGCTAAGGGAAATTTTAATAGAAGTACAGTTGAAAACACTATAATTGATCAGTTATCGAGCGTGGTGATAATGATTAAATTACTAAAATGACTAAAAATTTAGGGTTGTGTGAATTTTTTAATGTCACATTATAAAAAAATAAAAACAAAAAATTTCGTCCAAAAATAAAAAAAAATATATATTAAGGATGAACAACCCTTATCACTTAGGGGTATGAAAAATAGATTGTAGCCGATTCTCAGACCTACTGAATACGCATAGAAAAAATTGTAAACCGGAGGAGTACGGTAACTAACATTGTGACATATAAAGGGTGTTTTTTTAAAAGCTATAGGAAAGTTTTAAAAAAAAAAACACATAAAATTCAGAAAAATGCATGAAATCTTTATTTGAATCGATAGTACGGTCCATATAATTTAATGTTTGAGGATTATTTCATGCAAATGTTGACCTTGACTGCGCCTCAGATGGTCCATCCGCTTAGTCCAATTTTGGCATACTCTTTCCAACATTTCGGCCGGTATGGCTTCAATGTTGTCTTCCAATGACATGAGCTTTAACATAGCCCCACAAAAAATAGTCTAAAGGCGTTAAATCGCACGATCTAGGCGGCCAATTGACCGCTCCCATTGTTGCACGTGCTGTGTGGCATGTGGCACCGTCTTGTTGAAACCACATGTCATGCAAGTCAAGTTGGATATCATCATTCCCCATTCATAGTTACGTTACGATTCGCATCATCTTTGAAGAAGTACGGTCCAATGATGCCACCAGCCCATAAACCGCACCAAACTGTGACTTTTTCTGGATGCATTGGTAGCTCTTGCAATGCTTCTGGCTGATATTCACTCCAAAATCGACAATTCTGCTTATTTACGTACCCATTGAGCCAAAAATGAGCTTCGTCGCTCAATACAATTTTTCGGTAAAAAAGTGGATCTGAACTTTCTTAACAGCATTTTGATAATAAAATTCAATAATTTGCAAGCGTTTTTTTAAGACGATTCATGGTTAAATTATAGACCAAACGGAAGATGTTTGACAGTGAAATAAAACACGAAACGTGCGTCAGCTGTTTAAACCAGTGTAGCTAAGAAATCACCCTTTATTAGAAGTCCAGAAGATATTACTCATGGGTTATTGGATAAGATTTAGCTCCGAGTTACTGACGACATTTGCACAGTTATATTCGTGCGTACCAACGACATCAGTTCCGAGCGAACGTATTAAATCCATTTTACTTTCACATTTGTGTGAAATCAGATTCCTTTTGAAAGCCTGATACATATTTCATTTCCATGATGCACTTTTTTAAAAAGGATGTCCGTAGCTACTAAACATCTGCTAAACATATCTCCAGGCAAGAAAGATCGTTTGATTTAAATGGTTCGAATATCAGAATTAGCTCGAAAATGAACTTTCGAAAGAAAGAGAACTTACGAATTGTTCGAATGTGAGAATACAAATCATACGAGTTCGTTTCACTTTCGAACGAAAGTGATTTTCAGAATGAGGCTGATTGATACTAAAGATAGTTTATCGATAGTTTCAAGGAAAACATCGAAAGCAGATTCCTTTTGAAAGCGGATACCCTAGTCAGCAGCAATAGCTACGATTCGCTGGACACCGACTCAGAAGACGAAGTTCAGCGTGTCCTTCGCATCAAAGAAACGCCAGTAGAAGACATGCAGGGGAAATTCAACGACTAGAGAGGAGAATGATGGATCAGCAACAAGAACAACAAGTGGCAAATTAGACGCAAAAAAAGAAAGCAGCAACAAAATCAGCCTCCGGCGCAACAACAACATCCACAGCACATCCAAAACAGCTGCCAGCTGCGCAGCAACACAAAAGCGACAGAAGCCGGCAACACATCAGCAGCAGCAGACCCTGAAGACAGACTACGTGCCAACCATCATCTACAAGGCAGATATTGAAAAATCTGCCAAGTAGTGCATGGAGGCTATAGGTTCAGGTAATTCAATCAACCAATCACTTTCTAACTGGCTAACTGAACAACTGCTGGATCCCGTTCATGAATTAGAAAACCGAAGATACGCCAAGCAGCTTCATTGAGCTGATGTATCGACCAATTTGGTAGAGCGTAATTTCATCGTTTTTATTCATTGGAGGAGCATTTACATTAGTATTTTCTACTCTAAACACAGCCATATCACTGCCTTTATGGACATACTTGCAAATATATTTGATGACTGCAAAACTCAACATTAATATGAGCATTGTATGTCTTGCTTAGCAGATGCGAATACGGCACCACCCAACGATTGTCAATGTCAATGTTTGTGTTGCTGATATTTTTAATAAATGATTGTCCGCCACTATCGGGATTTCTTCGGGGATATATTGGATATCCGTCGGTATTTGTTATCGTATCATTAGTGAAATCTTTAGGGAAATTTTTAGTACATTTTCCATCTGCCATTCATTATGAGACAATATCCTTTTTTTTCCAAGTTGCCATCGGTTATTGTATTCTCTCACACAAAAATACCATCTGGTTTTCATGACGTCAACTGTGTCACTATGCAGCTTGGCACATGAAATAACCAACGCTCCGTTTGTAAAGTGATCGCTAACTATGTTGTACATAAATTTTGTTTGTGCAAAGCAATTAAGCTTAAGTATCACATAAAGGATATGTTATACTTACGTATGTTTTGGATTTATGTTGCGAATGAGCAAAACGGCCCTAAGATTGGTAACACTAAGCATATATCAGGATTAAGCTTTAATAATAAAATAAATGTTTATTTTCATAAAAAAAAAGTTAGATTTGCCATAAGCTAAGGGAAATTTTAATAGAAGTACAGTTGAAAACACTATAATTGATCAGTTATCGAGCGTGGTGATAATGATTAAATTACTAAAATGACTAAAATTTAGGGTTGTGTGAATTTTTTAATGTCACATTATAAAAAAATAAAAACAAAAAATTTCGTCCAAAAATAAAAAAAAATATATATTAAGGATGAACAACCCTTTATCACTTAGGGGTATGAAAAATAGATTGTAGCCGATTCTCAGACCTACTGAATACGCATAGAAAAAATTGTAAACCGGAGGAGTACGGTAACTAACATTGTGACATATAAAGGGTGTTTTTTTTAAAAGCTATAGGAAAGTTTTAAAAAAAAAAAACACATAAAATTCAGAAAAATGCATGAAAATCTTTATTTGATCGATAGTACGGTCCATATAATTTAATGTTTGAGGATTATTTCATGCAAATGTTGACCTTGACTGCGCCTCAGATGGTCCAT
>CAJSMF010000075.1:0-58226 GCA_907269125.1 Eristalis pertinax
AATAAATAAATAAATAAATAAATAAATAAATAAGTAAATGAATAAGTAAATGAATAAATAATTTAATAAATAAATAAATAAATAAATAAATAAATAAATAAATAGATAAATAAATAAATAATTAAATAAATATATAAGTAAATAAATAAATAAATAAATAAATAAATAAATAAATAAATAAATAAATAAATAAATAAATAAATAAATAAATACATAAATAAATAAACAAATAAATACATAAATAAATAAATAAATAAGTATATAAATTAATAAATAAATAACTAAATAAGTAAATAAAAATAAATAAATAAATAAATAAATAAATAAATAAATAAATAAATAAACAACTAAATAAATAAATAAATAAATAAATAAGTAAATAAATAATCAAATGGATAAGTTAATGAATGAATAAAATTAAAAATAATTAAATAAATAAATAAATAAGAAAATAAATAAATAAATAAGTAAATAAGTAATTAATTAAATAATTTAATAAATAAATAAATAAATAAGTAAGTGAATAAATAATTTAATAAATAAATAAATAAATAAATAAATAAATAAATAAATAAATAAATAAATAAATAAATAAATAAGTAAATGAATAAGTAAATGAATAAATAATTTAATAAATAAATAAATAAATAAAGAAATAAATAAATAAATAGATAAATAAATAAATAAATAAATAAATAACTATCATCTGCATTCAATATTGAACTCATTTCATCTTCAAATCGGCATTTATTTTCTTGCCGTAGGATTGCGATTTTGTTAAACTAATCATTAACGAAGTAGTCGTGTTCGACCGAAGCTTTCGTTAATGACCTCATTTTTCGATCGATCCCCTCAAATGCACTCCAGTGCTCTTGCAGTCAATGAAACCGCTCTTCGAAATAGGTCGTGTTCCTTTTCCTGTTTGCCGGGTCCTTCTTATAATTCGTGATAATCCTTTGAATTTCTTGGCCATTTGCCAACTGTGCCATAATCAGTTCTTCAAAGATGTCATTATGATCTTAACATTCTGCTCGATTGAATGATGTGGATGTCTTTGAAAATATGATCCTTAGTCTGGATCTGATGCCACTTCGTATGTGTGAGATGAAGATGTCTACTAAGTGACTGACATTTTATTCATAGTTGTACATCGTATATACTTAAATTTAGCTAACACTACAAATTACAATTATTTCTTAATATAAATTACTGCCAAGAATGCCGGCAATGCACGGTCAGCATAATAGGTCGTTGGCTTGACCCAGTGCGAAATAATGCATCAGGTATTTATATTTTTCATATTCGCTGCGCCAGTGTAGAGGGTTAGTGTTTCAATGAATTTGACTTGCTTAATGTTTGTGTTGCGTCATCGCTGATTCAACTGAAAAAGACGCATGTGGCCAAGCACTTCGTATTCATCCCAGAACTTACATACTCAGCTTTAAAATCCGTCTGTCTATTTAACTTCCGCTCAAGGTACCTTAAGTAGTTTTTTGTAAAGACTCCCCTAAGTATTTTGTTGCGATCGCAACATGCATCAGCTCCAATAAAGATGCATTTCACATACCCGTCGGCTGTCCATCAGTATATGCAAAACGCCGACGGCAAAACAAAAAGAAAAAAAATGGCAGAGCAGAAAATATGACATACACGAAATCATAACAATCATTTTGTGGGTGGATGATGTTCTATGTTTTGGAGATGTTTTTATTTGGTCTGTATGCGAGCAATGATCTGGTGCTGCGGGGACTGTGCATCGCTCGGGAGATCTGGGGCAAGGCAGGACAGCAGCCGTAGTCTTTTTTATAGGCAGAACAGACTGCAATGAATACCCCCATGAGTCAACGAACCGCAGCGGAATCCATGGCTGAATCAGCTGTGACCAGAGGTTTCTTCAACCAATGTTTGTGAAACAGATTTTCTGCTTAGGCCACAAGGCGAGACAAGCAGTTCCGAATTAAAAAATATTGATTTGCAACCGAAACCCAAGTAATTTTTCTTTGAGGTAATAGTGTGACACATAGACACATCAGATAGATGCGATTCAATCTGTTTGGCAAGATCTATAGATCTATCTAAAGAGATCTTTTTTTAGTTGCAAGAGCTCTCCATGAGAAGATTATTGAGGCGCCGACGGAAGAAGCGTAGGTGACGTACTTAGACGCTCGTACATTCCACGATTAGAAGGAACTCTTTCACAAGTATTCCTCTGAGTTGAAATCAACTAGCCAACTTCGAGACCCAATCAAGTGCGAGGCCGTAAATTTCGGCAGAGCTTAAAATGCCTTCAATTAAAATTCCTACGTTTGACGGCTCTCTCAAATTGTGACCTGAATATCAAGAGTTATTTGAAGCTACAGTCAATAGAAATAGTTCACTATCAGATGCTCACAAATTGCAGTATCTGAAAGGCAATTTTGTCCTCTTGCGTGGACACATCCCAATCAGCCGACACCTTTGCACCTTCACCCGGAAGTTCTTCAGCGTGTAACGCATAGTTAGCCAAAAATAATCAAGTACCCGTTCTTCTGGCTATAACCTCCATTAAAGTTTTATCATATACTGGCCAACATGCTGCGAGCTTTACTAGATCCTGGGTCAGAAGCATCCTTCATGACGGAGTCGGCTGTTCAGCTTCTGAAGTTGAAGAAGGAAAGGAACTTCGTTAAGTAACTCAAAGTGGAAGGTCAACATCACGGTTGTATCAAATGTGAACGAAAGGTTTGAACTGCAGTTTAGTGCTTTGGTCCTAGACATCGATCTTTCCGGGTTTGTTAAATTTTGGATGAGCCAATTCAATGTTTTTAATGTGATCCCAGTTTGTATTCAGTATCTATATTGTGGTCTTATTTGTGGTAAGATACTGAATACTAACTGGGATCACATTTAAAACATTGAGTTGGCTCATCCAAAATTTAACAAACCCGGAAAGATCGATGTCTTACTATGTAGTGACGTTTATTCATCTATTATCATTGAAGGAATAATAAAAGGAGAACCAGGGACTCCTATGGCTCAAATTACTTAACTGGGGCGGGTGCTTCCTGGACGCACTTTACACGTCACATCCCTTCACCTAAAAACCGCAACTCAACGCTTGGACAACCTACTTGGTAAATTCTGGGAGCTCAAGCCCGCAAACTCCTCTCACAGGATGATGAAAAATGTGAAACACATTACTGTAGGACGCATCAATGACAATAAGAGGGAAAATAAAAGAAGAAACCAGTCCCTCGATTGGTTTATCTCAACGGACGGCTCTTGTTAGATTCCTTCAAATAGAAAGGAATTTTAAAACAAATCCTTTATCTAAGGACCAATACAAAAAGGTCTTTGAGGAATACAAGGAACTTGTTCACATGACACATGTAGAACCTGCAGAGATCAATGGTCCGCATTATTTTCTTCCGCACCATGCAGTGGTATAGGAGTCAAGTTCAACCACGAAGCTGAACATTTGATGGGACGTCGATCAATGATCATCTGTTAGCGAGGCCCAGACTGCAGAATGATATTTTCGATCATATAGCACGGTTCAGGTAGTTTAAAATCGGCTTTATAGCCGATATTAATAAAATGTATAGGCAAATTTGGGTCACAAGAGATACGTTGTACCAACTGGCGGGATGTAGAGGGAGAATAAGTGAAAACATAACGCCGTAAGACACCGGACCGCTTCTGTGCCGTACTTAGGGATTCGCACCCTTTAGCAACTAGCAGCAGATGAACGGGAAGACTTCGCTCTTGCATCGAAAATAGCCATGAAGAAGCTTTACGTCGATGTTCTAATTCATGGAGCAGACTCAGTGCCAGAAGCGTTAGAGATGCAGTCACAGTTCATACGGATGTTGAAGAACGGAGGTTTCCCATTAAGAAAATGGGCGAGTAATTTCGATTAAGTATTAATGGGCGTTCAGGAAGAGAAGCCAGAAGTGCATATATACCACTTTCCTTCGACGAGAAAAATGCAATAAAGGCACTTGGTATCCAATGGCACCCTGCAAAGGATAGTTTCAATTTCACGGTCTCACTTCCGAATCACAAAATGACTACAACTATCCAATGGGTTGGATTGCACCGGTAGTTATCATCGAGAAATTATTAATGCAAGAGATGTGGGAAGAAAAACAGACATGGGACGCTGAGCTCCCAGTAACAATCGTGTCCAAGTGGCAAAGATTCAAAGTTTAGTTTAATCTGTTAAGGGCAATTGAAATCCCTCGCTGGATAAGACTCACCAATGAATCACGGGTTGAACTACATGGATTCTGCGATGCCTCGGAAAGAGCATGTGCTGCAAGCAATCTACCTTGGACTCGCCAGAGGACATGAAACGTTCGTTAACCTTCTAGCTTCAAACACTAGAGTGGCGCCTCTCCAAAGTAAATCGGAAGCACGATTAGAACTTTGTGGGCTCTCTTTATGGCGCCATTGTTGAAGCACACTAGACGTACAATGGACCTCCAATCAGCCAATATTTTTGCGTGGTGTGATTAGCAGATCAGTCGGAGAAGATAAAGGACGCAAGTAAGTTGATCGCATCTGGGTACCCCATGTCTACCATTTTTTAGAACTGCGTTCACTTCCCTTCACTCGGCACACATCAACAGCTTTTCAACAACTTTTCATCGCTGTATCGGTTGTATCGATCTGCTGCGTATTGGCGTCGATACCTGAGATGGCGTTTGATTGATCTGATGCAGCAAGAGTATTTTGAATCACAAATTCGGAAGAAATTGCAGTGCGAAACGGTCTCTAAAAAAAAGTAAATTAGCAAGACTTTCACCAATCATCGATGAAAGGGGCATTCTGCGAGTCGGATGAAAATGCTACGTTGCCCTACTTACAAAAGCATCCAATAATATTGCCGTCAAATAACGTTCTCACGTAGCTGATTGTCCCCGGTACCCACATCAGAACTCTGCACGGTGGACAGCAACTAATGATGGCAAAATTATGGTCGGAATATTGGATCCTTCGAAGTGATTAAGCAGAAAATGGGAAGGTTTGCCAGCAGCACGAATTAATCAAGCGCGACCTTTTCAGTCATACGGTGTGGCCTATGCGGGTCTTGTGCAACTCAATGCATGGAAAGCAAGATGCAGTAAAGTAATCAAGGCTTATATAGCCATTCTCATTTGTTTTTGCACGAAAGCGTTTCATCTTGAACTGGTTAGCGATTATACTACATCCGCATTTCTAGCAGCATTTAGAAGTTTCACTGCTCGCCGTGGAATTTGTACAAATCTGTACACTGATTGTGATACGAATTTTAAAGGAGCGGCATGTCATGTCGATTGGACACACGAAATCACAGAACGACTGCCAGCTAATGGTACAAGATGGCATTTCAATACGCTAGCAGCTCCGCATTTTGGCGGGCTTTGGGAGGCAGTGATATCCATGAAACACAATTTAAGGCGTGTAATTGGACACTTTACCTTAACGTTTGAGGAACAATGGACGATACTTGCACAAGGAGAAACTTGTCTTAGCTCCCGCCCACTTTTTCCTGTAACTGAAGATCCTGATGAACTCTTCATTTTGACACCAGGACACTTTTTAATTGATTCCAAATTAAATACAGCACCGGAAAAGGACTCAGCAGAAATTCAGGAGTCACATCTAGATAGATGAAAGCTTCTACAAAAAATTCACCAGGACATTTGGAAAAAGTAGAGGTCGGAGTACTTGGTCCGACTACAAAAGCGTCCAAAATGTCTTACGCCAAATAATGAAATCAAATTGGGACAATTAGTAATCCCGCCTGATGAATAAACACCTCCTACTTTTTGGCGGTTTGGCAGAATCACGGATACATACCCAGAAGCAGATGGAAGGGTTCGTGTTGTAACAGTTAAGACTGCAACAGGCTCATTCGAATCAACCACATAAACCCGAACACAAACACTCTAACAAATTAATCTAAAACCATACCTAAATGAATTACTATTAATAACAATTTTAATAAAGTTATAACTAACATCTAACCTATAACTTAATATTGCCGCACACACCATTCACATCAACTACTTACTTTTTCTTTCATTTTTACCTCAACCGCTCGTCGAGTATCTGGCAGTCTACAACTTACCCCAGCGATCAAGAAGAAACCAACTCAAGATTCATTCATGTGGAGGTCATCCATTCCGGCGACTCGGCAGGATGTTGCGATCGCAAACATGCATCAGCCTCAATAAGGATGCAATTCGCATACCCTTCGGGTGTCCATTAGTATATGCAAAACGCCGACGGCAAAACAAAAAGAAAAAAATGGGAGAGCAGAAAATATGACATACACAAAATCATATAATAATTTATTTTTGGGTGTCACCAACTAATTATGATGTTCTATGTTTTGGAGATGTTTTTATTTTGTCTGGTGCTGCGGGGACTGTGCATCGCTCGGGAGATCTGGGGCAAGGCAAGATAGGAGTAGTAGTCTTTTGCATAGGCAGAACAGACTGCAATGACTCAAATGGGTCAACGAACCGCAGAGGAAGCCATGGCTGAATCAGCAGTGAGGTTTCTTCAACCAATGTTTATGAAGCAGATTTTCTTCTTAAGCCACAAGCCTAGACAAGCAGTTCCGAATTAAATAAAGATATAATCCTTTAAGTTTTGGCGTATATCCTTGCGGTATAACATATAAATTGGTCATTTCGGCTTCGACTGACGGTTATATTGAAGTGCACTTCACATTATGTTCTTCTTTCGTCATTCGTCTCAATGGAGCTTTATTAGATTCAGACTCCCAGAAGTTTCGTACGAGCGCTTCTAGTGAAGATGTTACTTCACATACTTACTACTCATTGGCCAGAGCTCTGCCAGAAATGATCCGTCCCAACTTGGTCTCTCGCAAAACTGGGAGATCAGCTGATATTTTGATCTACCCTGGTAACAGAAATTCGAAGCAGAGCACCGCTTCTATCAAGAAGTCAATTTGCTGTGTAGTAGAGTATGCCGGGTCTGCAAATCGCACATGGGTAGCCACTTTTTTTTCTTAATTCATTTTTATTTTTAAATTCAGTGGAAACTTAGGTACTAGTCAAAAATGCTTAAAACTAGTTAGACTAACAATTTTACTATTTCTAACATACTGGCTCTCGGCGAGAACTCTAAGCTAAACTTAACCTTAAACCATGTCTTTCGATCTAACCTAACAGTGAATAAATTAGATGAATAATGTTTAAGGACATATGTGAATTACGAATTTGTTTTAAAAAAGCATAATTATTTAACTGCATTTTATTTAAAAACATGCATCTTTTGTCCATTTTTTTTAGTATACATATGTACATCTTAAACACTAATTTATTTTTATTTTTATTTTATTTATTTATTTGTGTGAAGCCCAATCAGTGCATACGGTTTTACAATTTCGTCATTTACAAGTTAGAGTTAGAATACTATTGTCCATTCAACTATAACATTATTATATAGACTGCCAGAAAGGAAAATAATAATAATAATAACAACTGTGGGAAAATAAAGTATCATACTAAGCCCAATATTTTTTTTTTGATTTATATAAAACTTAGCTTACATTTAAATATATCTTGTTAATTAGGATTTGGCGTAAGTTGCCGAATAAGTGAATTTTGCGAATATGAACAACGATTAAATAAGTGGAAAGCAATATTGATAATTCTGTCTTCTATTAATTCAACTTTTGCTATATTGTGGAGTTCTGAGGTGGAGAAATACCAAGGCAGATTCAATATCATCTTCAACAATTTATTCTGAGCTATTTGTATCTTTTTTTTGTGACTGCGTGCGCACAAATACCATATGGGAGCATCATGTCATAATGGCTTGAAAAGCAGCTTTGAATATAATAATTTTGTTTTCAATCCTTAGGGTAGACCTTCTATTTATGAATGGATATAGAATTTTTATTAAAACATTGATTTTATTCAGCGCAGATGACATATGCTTGCTAAAGGTTAATTTTTTGTCGAGAGTGATTCCTAAATACTTAACTTCATCTGACCAGGTAATGGCGCAATCACTTAATGTAAGGTGACTATTAGGTACAAATTTTGTACTTCTTCTGCTAGTGAAAAACATTGCCTGAGTTTGGTTGACATTCATTTTAATTCTCCATTTATGGAGGTAGTTCTTTGTAGTGGCAAAACCATATTGCAGGGTTGATCAAATAGGCGAAGGAAGTTCATCGGAACAGTATAATGCGAAGTCGTCTGCACAAATTGATAAAAAGCAATTTGGGATACTTGGAAAATCTGCTAGGTAGATATTGAAGAGGATTGGAGCTAGGACCGATCCTTGTGGTACACCTGAATACCTTAAAGCTTCGTCCATATAAGATGTCTTTGATGAGAGTGATCAGGTTATATAGGAAAACCAAAGTGCTTCATTTTAAACAAAAGAGCGTTTTGCCACACAAGTGTCAAAGAGTCAAAAGCTGATTCAATGTCGAGAAGTAGCAGCCGGTCGATTGTTTAATCGAGAGTTGATGCTGCACGTGTCTAGTTAATCTCAAAACGGGGTGAGAAGTATTATGTCTAGATCTGAAACCGAATTGGTGGTTTTTCAATATGAAGTTGTCATCAATAAACTCTATAAATTTTTGTTTAATTACTTTTTCTAAGATCTTTGGCAAGTTACTTAGGAGACTTGTTGGGCGGTAACTAAACGGGATGTCAGGAGGCTTCCAGTACTTGGGTAAGGCAATTATTTTCTCAACTTTCCAGGTTTGGGGAAAGTAAAGCTGCTTAAGACAGCCGTTGACAATCAGCATAACATAAATACGTCCTGTACGAGGAAGATTTTATAAACAAACATTTGGTATACCGTCGAAGACGGGCGCTTTTTTAGCATTAGTATGTTTCAGAATATTCTTTATTACTTTCGGACGTATATACCAAATTGGAGGTCGAGTTTCAAATGAAGCGGGTCGATTTACGGCAGATTCCACTAAATTTATTGTCTGTGAGTCACTTAGATTTTCGGAAATCGTAAATTTCGATGCGAAATGTTGAGAAGAGACTTCACACTTCTGAGCACTAGAGATATACCTCGTATCATTTACCCTTAGGGGGGAATTGGCATTCGCTTATTTTTAATTATTTTAGTGAGATTCCAAAATGGTTTTGAACATTTTTCCATATCAACAAGTAAAGAGTCCCATTTCCGATTTCTGTACTCACTAATTTATAGCCTGGTAACCTGTATCGTAACCAATTTCTGCGAGATATATTTCTTCTTGCAATTGTATCAATAATATAACTAGAGAAGTGGGATTGAACTGCGGAACTGGGTATTCGTGGGACTGAGTCATCGATACTATCTTTTATGACACTTAACAGAGACCAGATCATAGAATCAACATTACTTTTGTGCTGTATCGTTGAATGTGATAAACCAGTATGTTAGTTAGTTAGTTAAGGTGGCGCTACAGTCCGGGGTGGACCTGGGCCTCAACCAACAAGCGTCTCCAGCCAGCTCGATCTTTAGCTAGCTGTCTCCAGTTTCGCACGCATAGTTGGTTGAGGTCCCTTTCCACTTGCGTGCGCCACCTGAGTCGCGGTCTTCCTCTACTGCGCCGTCCCTCGGGGGTGGATTCGAAGACTTTTCGGGCCGGAGTATTGGTTTCCATCCGCTCTGCATGACCTAGCCATCTCAGTCTTTGGATCTTCACTCTTCTGGCTAAGTCGATGTCGCTGAACAGCCCGTATAGTTCGTCATTATATCTCCTCCTCCACTCACCGTCTATGCAGACGGGACCGAAAATCACACGAAGAATTTTCCTCTCGAAGCAACCAAGGGCAGCTTCATCCGCTTTTGACAAAGTCCATGCCTCCTCGCCATATAGCAGGACTGGGACGATTAAGGTCTTGTAGAGCGTTATCTTGGTTGTTCGAGAGAGGGCTTTGTTTACCAGTTGCTTTCTTAGCCCAAAGAAGCAGCGATTGGCAAGGGTTATTCTTCGTTTGATTTCAGCGCTGGTGTCATTGTCTGAGTTTATAGCGGTGCCTAGGTAAACAAAGTTTTTGACTACCTCAAAGTTATATCTGTCTGCTGTGACGTTCTGACCGAGACGTCGGTGTTGGGTGCCCTTTCTCGTTGACAGCATATACTTGTCTTACCCTCGTTTACCGCTAAACCCATCTTCGCGGCCTCCGTTGCAATACCCACAAAAGCGGCATTGACATCACGCTGCGTTCTTCCAATAATGTCAATATCGTCGGCATATGCGAGTAGTTGGACGGATTTCTGAAAGATTGTTCCTCTGGTGTTGGCGTTCGAGTTTTGAACAATTCTTTCAAGAACGATGTTGAAAAAGTCGCATGACAGCGGGTCGCCTTGTCTGAATCCTTTTTTGACATCAAAGGTCTCGGTTAGGTCTTTACCGACCTTGATGGAGCAGCGTGCATTCTCCATCGTCATCCTACACAAACGGACGAGTTTGGTAGGGATGCCAAAACTAGACATTGCTCTGTATAGCTCGTCTCTATAGATGCTATCATACGCGGCCTTAAAATCGATGAAAAGGTGGTGGGTATCGATTTGTTGCTCCTGGGTTTTCTCCAAAATCTGCCGAAGTGTGAATAAGCCTAAAGCCACACAGGTATGGACCGACTAGGTTGTTGACGAATGGCTTTAGGCGTTCACACAGTATGGCAGATAAGATTTTATATGCGATACTTAGGAGACTGATGCCTCTGTAGTTGGCGCAGTTCAAAAGGTCTCCTTTTTTATGGATCGGGCAAACAATGCTGAGGTTCCATTCATCGGGCATGTTTTCCTCCGACCATATTTTACAGATGAGTTGGTGCATTCTCCTTACCAAATCATCGCCTGCGGCTTTAAAAAGCTCGGCGGGTAGGCCGTCAGCTCCCGCAGCCTTGTTGGATTTCAGTTTAGATATGGCAACCCTCACTTCATCCGGGTCGGGTGGACGGAATTGTTGATCTTCGTCGTCCCTTTCATTGGGGTTGAATGGTTCGTTCTGCCTGACAGCGGGATTTGGTTCTTCGTCGCCGTTATACAGTCTGCAGAAATGGTTTTTCCATATCCTCAGCATCGACTGTGACTCTACTACGATGTTCTCTTGATCATCCTTACATGCTTCGGTTCGGACTTTATAACCTTGACTGGTTAACTTTATCCTTTGGTAAAACTTCCTCACCTCATTCCTGCAGTAATATCCCTCTATTCTGCCGATCGCGCGCTTCTCATGCTCCTTCTTTTTTCTCCTGAGAAGCCGGTGTTCGTCTCTCCTCTTCTGCTCGTAGAGCTCCCGAGCAGCTCTTGTCCTTCTTTGCAGTGCCGCTTTGTATGCTTCTTGCTTGGCTGCATTCGCCTGCCGACACTCGTTGTCAAACCAGGGGTTTCGTTGTGGTGGCGGACTGAAACCCAGCACATCAGAGGCGGCATCTGTGATGGCTTTTTGGCAATGCTGCCACTGGTCTTCAATACTTGATGTTGGCGGCGTTGGATTTCTTAAGAGGTTAAGGGAGACACGATCGGAAAAGGATTTGGCAATCTCTTGCGATTGTAGCCGGCTGACGTTGAACTTCCTCACAGTATTTCTTTGTCTTGGCGGTGTTCGGCATATCCGCAGCCTTACCTTGGCTACAACAAGGTGGTGGTCCGAATCAATGTTGGCGCCTCGGAACGTTCGGACATCAATGATACTGGAGGAGTGCCTTGCGTCTATCGCAATATGGTCAATCTGATTGACGGTTGATTGATCAGGAGATCGCCATGTTCCTTTGTGAATATTGAGATGTGGGAATCTTGTACTGGCTACTACAACATTTCGCCCCGCAGCAAAATCGATCAGCCTAAATCCGTTATCGGATGTGGTGTCGTGTAGGCTGTGCTTTCCGACCGTACTACCAAAGATGTTCTCTCTTCCTAGCTTTGCGTTAAAATCGCCAAGGACAATTTCAAAGTCGTAGCTAGGGCATTGCTCATACGTTTTGTTCAGGAGCTCATAGAACCTGTCTTTGGTGTCATCATCTTTCTCCTCTGTGGGGGCATGTGCGCATATAAGGCTTATGTTGGCAAATTTAGCCTGGATGCGAATTGTCGTGAGGCGCTCGTTCACGGACCTGAACGATAGGAATTCTTGCCTAAGTCTGCCTCTAACGACAAATCCACATCCAAATAGGCGCTGTTTTTGTTGTTTGTAGCAATCACCGTAGTATATATCACAGTTTTTCATCCTTCTTTTGCCCGGTCCATCCCATCGCACTTCTTGGATGGCGGTTATATCTGCTTTGCAGCAGTCTAGGGCTTCCGCTAGTTGTTCGGCTGCACGTGGCCTATAAAGGGACCTTACATTCCACGTACAAATCCGAAGATCGTTGTCCGTATATCGTTTGCATGGGTCGTCATCAGTAAAATCATCCGTTTCCGAGGCTTGTTGTTGCTTCGTAACTAGCAATAAAAACCAGTATGGCTTCCCTAATTTAAAACTACCCTAAGCTATGGAAGTCGGCTATAGGTTGCAGCTGATGGATTTTCAAGTAATCCACCACAAGACAGTGACCGACTGTGCCCCATAAGGGCATATGCACTATCCTATCAACCCCGGGTCTAAAGGGTTCGAGGCTGGAGTTCCCTCGCTCCCCAGCCACCAGAACTTTCGATGTTGCATAGCAACATCCCGCACATCCCGACTCGATACCGCTGTACTGAACCGGATGAGACCCTCCTCAGCTCGTTGTGCGACGAAACAGTTGAACGAGCGATGTGAAACAGGAGGTACTGAGGATTGCGGTAGTAAGCCCAGGAGATCAAGTTACAGATTGAGTTCATCGCTCTGGCAGTATTCACCAGAATCATCTTCACCACCAGGTTCGCCCTGTTGTATAGTACCTCATTGGAGTAGAATTTTTTGTACTGGGATTCTGGTGTTCTGTAAAGGCGAAGGCAAGTCCTAAGACAAGCCCTCTCAAACATCCGAATATTTTCCATCCAGCTTGCACTTACGTTGAACCACAATGGGCAGCCATAGGTGATCATTGGCCGGATGATGGCCATGTAGCAGATTACCTTCACCCTCGCATCGAGTTGGCTGTTGTAGAACTGTCTCTTTGTAAGAGCGAAAGCGACTCGGGCTAGACCAGCATCTACATGTTTGTTAAAGTAAAGATATTGATCTAGCCAGATCCCAACGTATCTGACTACAGTCCCTTGCGTCAGTGGTTGCCCGTGTCGCCCTACAATAGAGAACTTTCACCAAATTTCCTGAACGGTATGGTTTCCGACTTCTGAATGTTGATATTCAACTTCCAGTCCTCGCAACTTCTCATGAATGAGTCGAAGTCACCCTGCGCGAGAGTAGTGATGTCCCCGATCTTTTTACCTGATCTGTACACGATCAAGTCGTCGGCGTACGCAATTACGTGAGGAAGAGAACTTATCAGATCGCTCAAGAAAATGTTGAACAGGATCGGAGAATTAACGACACCCTGTTGGAGGCTATTTTTTAATTCAAATATACCTGCAGAGGTCACATTGCCATTCTTGACGACGAAACTTCTACCGGTAAGCAAGTTAAACAGTAGGTACAGCAGTGGTTTATTAATGCCTAGCCCATTGAGCTTGTAAAAAAGTCCTTCTAAACATACGGTGTCGAAAGCCATCTCCAGGTCAATCAGGCAGGAACGCGTGCATTGTTTCTGGTTCTTGTTCTATTGGATACCCCCCCCCCCACCTCCCCCCCCCCCCCCCGTTTCGACGCGGCATGAATAGTGTCATGTCCCGCTTTGAATCCGAATTGGTTATCCGGAATTATATGTTTGTCCTCCGTCCAGTTGATCAGAGCTCTATTAATCACCTTCTCAAATACCTTGCTGATGTTCGGAAGGAGACTTATTGACAGGAGATTGCACAGATACGAAGAATCTTGGAAAATGGGTTGAACAATCGCAGTTTTCCAAGGCTTCGGATAATGTGCATTATTCAGAATATTGTCACAGGATAGTGTAAATATTAAACGTATCTAGGGGGAGATGTCTAGCACAATGTTCGAGATCCCGTCGATTCCAACTGACTTTTTCTTCTTAAGTGATTCGAAGACCGCTTGGAGCTCTGTATTCGATATGAACGGGGATGAACCCCTTCGTCGGCGATGACATTATCTGCCATGTTATCTTCATTGAACACGACAAAGCCGATGTTCTCAGATCGCCATTGTTGCATGTCTTCTCGAAGTTTGCAAGTTGCGAGTTGCTTGGGCTCTCATTCACCTTATACACTTCCTGAAAGACCGCCCCTAGTACCTACATTTTTTCTTACGGGTCTTCGACCACAAAAAAATTATCGTCGAGTTTGGCGTTATCTGAATCAATACCTGCTGTAGTCAGTATTTGTTCGTTGTTCGTCGTTCTGGGGAGCTTAAGACACGGAAGATCGCTATTTTTACTACGAAAGAATTTATTTATCTGCGGGAACATGCTCAGGTTGTTGCATCTTACACCCCGAGTCTTATTGTTCCAATGCGTGTTAACAGAAAGTCTGTAGCCCTGAACAATTAATGTTTGAATGTTTTAATTCCAATTTTCACATTGTGCTTCTCTTAGTTTAATCATCTTTTAATTTGGTTTTTTGAAAAACAGCTGTGCAATAAAAAATTATCCAATCCTCCTCTTCGTCTTCCCTTCTTTCGACTTTAAACCCGTTTTTAATATTATAAATAGTCATACACTTACTACTATTTGTATTGATAAAGAAAAGTCTATCGTGGGGTCAACACGTACTTTTTTTTACTCATTAGACTTATTTTTTTCTTTCCACAAACTAATATTAAATCGTGCAAATGCCTTGTGCATGTAAAAAAAGTTGCGCAATTACCCTAAAATGTTTTGCTCTATCTGCAAGAATTATTTTCACTGCAGCTGTGTTAATATTCAACAACCAACCAGACATTCACTTTTAAAATAAATCTACTAAGCGTTTTATGTGTAAGAGTTGCTCCGCTGCACGAAGGAGCTCTCTCCGCTCTCACCCACCTGTTTGAGCGCAAAGAAAACGGACATCACAACATGATACAAAATCTCCACTGCCAGTTTTGCCACTCTCTACAAGCCAACTGCCGAACGAAATGAAAGGAAACGTATAAAATGTCAAATTGTCTAATAATGTAAATTATAGTAAAAAAGAGTCTGTTTTGGTTTTTAAATTGGCCTCGAAACTTAAGCATATTGTAATGAAAAAAAAAATTATCCATAAAAATTACCTAACATCTAAGATTTTTTGTTCTGGTAAGAACAGTAAAATTTGAATAACAAAACAAATAACAGAACAAAATAATAAGCAAAATTTCTTCACACCATTAGAGATATTATGGAAATGGTTAAATATTAAAATATTGTGGTCCAAAACCAAGGTCCATCAAAGCTGAAGAAAAAGGAACTAAGTTTTACTATTCAAGCCAAGTAAATAGTTAGGCCTAATTTTTGACAGCAAACTAATCTGGACGCCAAACATTCAAGACAGTATTTAGAAGGCGATGGTAGGTATGTATACATGCAAGAGGGTGCTCGACCCCAGTTGGGGACTGAAACCGACCATGGCACACTGGGTATACAAAGTACTCGTCAGATAAATCCTAACATACCGCATCCTCGTATGGTAGCCAGCACTAAAAATCAAAGAAAATTTAAAAATGATAAGCAGAATCCAAAGATTTGCTTATATCTTCTTTACTACAATGCTCCACTATATCCCACCCTTTTTAGACTTCGAATCTGGGTACAAAATACTAATTCCAGACAGGGAGGACTGGGCAAAAGATATAGTCAGAAAACCTGCCGATCGGACGGTTCCAAGCCGGACGAAGGCACCGGACTCGGAGTATCCGCGACCTCGTCGGGGATACCCTTCTCTTTGTCCCTTCGGCTTCCAGTCAGTCAGGCGGACATTAAGGCTCTGGACTCAATATCAACTAAATAAAAGATGATAAAACCCCCTCTGAAAACCATAACATCGTGATTGATAACGATTTGCGAAAAACGATACCAACCGCAAATGGTAGGAATTGGACTTTTGTAGGATATCGAAAGCGATCAGACTATGCTAAATCAAAGAACGACTGATTACCTCCTAAAGTTAGACAGGAAGGTTATCTGTGAGTAATCGGGGTGCTAACTGGCCACTAGCTCATAGGCAACCATGCCAGAAGACTTGGGGCACCGTATAACAACTTTGAAGAAGCTGCGTGGAAGAGGAAACAATATTACACTACAATGGAACATGCCCTGCTCTTGCGGGAAGCGAGTACTACTTCAACCACCTTGAGGATCTGAGTAAAATTAATCCAAAGTATATACTACAATTTCATAAAGCCTCTAAATGGCTATAAAAAAGAGGTCAGAAGAAATCACACAGTAATACAAAAAATCCCAAGAGGAAATTAGAGTAAATGGGTTTTGGACCCAAAGCGGAACGCGACAGCACAACGGATCGAATAGTCTAAGTGAGCATGATTTCCAATTTAGTCACGCAGTCACTTTCCCTACCTTCCGTCGTCTATCTTCTAGGGAGATAGCGGTTGGATGCAACCGTAACTTATGATGTGCAAAGAAAAAGCCGACGAGCTAGCTGGAACAGGGCTGGCAAATGAGTAATCAGGAGCCCCTGATTACGAAGAGACCACTTGCATACCAGCAGGTACTTCTTAGGTGTCAGTTAGTTCCCGAGACTAACTAGGAATCGGTGTATCGATCACCGGTTAGTGATACCACCATGAATCCCAGCAGGATCTAAGTGGGTGTGACCCACTGTTTCAGCTGTGACAATCACTCTTACCTAACCTAACCCACTAATGTTATCTCTTTTTCTCTTTTTTATTTCTCCTTTTTTCAAGTTATTTGACACTTTTTTGTTCTTATTATTTTATTTTACTGACTGAACACGACGAGAATTGTGTTATAAATGCCCAAAGAACATTCGGAGGCTATTGAATATCGTTAAGTGAAGTCAGTTGCGTTGTGCACAATAATACTGAAAAGGCATTATGTTGCGCAATGCTAACTCGTACATTGCTTCTCTTCACCGCAGCTTTTGCAAAGGTGCCAATACTTAACTCGCGTACAAGTGCCGAGACTCGACGAACATGCACTTATTGGAGATTTCAGTACAATGCAACGGGGCAAACCTTGAATTTGATCAAGCTAATGAAAGATTAAAGTGTGACCCGGATGTGGAGTTGCGCGAAAAATTTAGTTTTATGGACCGTTGCATGTAGAACTAACTGCCATATGCTCACCTTGCTTCGCCAGTACTCAATCGAATAATTCGTAATGTCGAGCAAATTTGCCTTGTACGAAAAGTTAAATAAATGTACGAATATTGTTTCTGTACAATTACAAAAAGTTTAAGTATCTACCAGTTTACAACAGACCCATTAATATACATACATACATCAACATTCAATTGAGTTGCTTTCTATCCTTCTTCTCAAAGCAACAAACAAATTCGTTTATCGAGTGTCAACTCTTTTTTTCACTAATACATTGGTATGGAAATACTTTTATGTAGACAGCGATTTTTCTCTTGCTTTGTTGTTTGCAGTGTTGCAGTTGTTTGTTAGTGTGCAAACTTTCGATGTTGCATAGCAACATCCCGACTCGATACCGCTGTACTGAACCGGATGAGACCCTCCTCAGCTCGTTGTGCGACGAAACAGTTGAACGGGCGATGTGAAACAGGAGGTACTGAGGATTGCGGTAGTAAGCCCAGGAGATCAAGTTACTGATTGAGTTCATCGCTCTGGCAGTATTCACCAGAATCATCTTCACCACCAGGTTCGCCCTGTTGTATAGTACCTCATTGGAGTAGAATTTTTTGTACTGGGATTCTGGTGTTCTGTAAAGGCGAAGGCAAGTCCTAAGACAAGCCCTCTCAAACATCCGAATATTTTCCATCCAGCTTGCACTTACGTTGAACCACAATGGGCAGCCATAGGTGATCATTGGCCGGATGATGGCCATGTAGCAGATTACCTTCACCCTCGCATCGAGTTGGCTGTTGTAGAACTGTCTCTTTGTAAGAGCGAAAGCGACTCGGGCTAGACCAGCATCTACATGTTTGTTAAAGTAAAGATATTGATCTAGCCAGATCCCAACGTATCTGACTACAGTCCCTTGCGTCAGTGGTTGCCCGTGTCGCCCAATAATAGAGAACTTTCACCAAATTTCCTGAACAGTATGGTTTCCGACTTCTGAATGTTGATATTCAACTTCCAGTCCTCGCAACTTCTCATGAATGAGTCGAAGTCACCCTGCGCGAGAGTAGTTATGTCCTCGATCTTTTTACCTGATCTGTACACGATCAAGTCGTCGGCGTACGCAATTACGTGAGGAAGAGAACTTATCAGATCGCTCAAGAAAATGTTGAACAGGATCGGAGAATTAACGACACCCTGTTGGAGGCTATTTTTTAATTCAAATATACCTGCAGAGGTCACATTGCCATTCTTGACGACGAAACTTCTACCGGTAAGCAAGTTAAACAGTAGGTACAGCAGTGGTTTATTAATGCCTAGCCCATTGAGCTTGTAAAAAAGTCCTTCTAAACATACGGTGTCGAAAGCCATCTCCAGGTCCATCAGGCAGGAACGCGTGCATTGTTTCTGGTTCTTGTTCTATTGGATACCCCCCCCCCCCCCCCCCCCCCCCCCGTTTCGACGCGGCATGAATAGTGTCATGTCCCGCTTTGAATCCGAATTGGTTATCCGGAATTATATGTTTGTCCTCCGTCCAGTTGATCAGAGCTCTATTAATCACCTTCTCAAATACCTTGCTGATGTTCGGAAGGAGACTTATTGACAGGAGATTGCACAGATACGAAGAATCTTGGAAAATGGGTTGAACAATCGCAGTTTTCCAAGGCTTCGGATAATGTGCATTATTCAGAATATTGTCACAGGATAGTGTAAATATTAAACGTATCTAGGGGGAGATGTCTAGCACAATGTTCGAGATCCCGTCGATTCCAACTGACTTTTTCTTCTTAAGTGATTCGAAGACCGCTTGGAGCTCTGTATTCGATATGAACGGGGATGAACCCCTTCGTCGGCGATGACATTATCTGCCATGTTATCTTCATTGAACACGACAAAGCCGATGTTCTCAGATCGCCATTGTTGCATGTCTTCTCGAAGTTTGCAAGTTGCGAGTTGCTTGGGCGAACACTCTCATTCACCTTATACACTTCCTGAAAGACCGCCCCTAGTACCTACATTTTTTCTTACGGGTCTTCGACCACAAAAAAATTATCGTCGAGTTCGGCGTTATCTGAATCAATACCTGCTGTAGTCAGTATTTGTTCGTTGTTCGTCGTTCTGGGGAGCTTAAGACACGGAAGATCGCTATTTTTACTACGAAAGAATTTATTTATCTGCGGGAACATGCTCAGGTTGTTGCATCTTACACCCCGAGTCTTATTGTTCCAATGCGTGTTAACAGAAAGTCTGTAGCCCTGAACAATTGATGTTTGAATGTTTTAATTCCAATTTTCACATTGTGCTTCTCTTAGTTTAATCATCTTTTAATTTGGTTTTTTGAAAAACAGCTGTGCAACAGACTTGGGGCACCGTATAACAACTTTGAAGAAGCTGCGTGGAAGAGGAAACAATATTACACTACAATGGAACATGCCCTGCACTTGCGGGAAGCGAGTACTACTTCAACCACCTTGAGGATCTGAGTAAAATTAATCCAAAGTATATACTACAATTTCATAAAGCCTCTAAATGGCTATAAAAAAGAGGTCAGAAGAAATCACACAGTAATACAAAAAATCCCAAGAGGAAATTAGAGTAAATGGGTTTTGGACCCAAAGCGGAACGCGACAGCACAACGGATCGAATAGTCTAAGTGAGCATGATTTCCAATTTAGTCACGCAGTCACTTTCCCTACCTTCCGTCGTCTATCTTCTAGGGAGATAGCGGTTGGATGCAACCGTAACTTATGATGTGCAAAGAAAAAGCCGACGAGCTAGCTGGAACAGGGCTGGCAAATGAGTAATCAGGAGCCCCTGATTACGAAGAGACCACTTGCATACCAGCAGGTACTTCTTAGGTGTCAGTTAGTTCCCGAGACTAACTAGGAATCGGTGTATCGATCACCGGTTAGTGATACCACCATGAATCCCAGCAGGATCTAAGTGGGTGTGACCCACTGTTTCAGCTGTGACAATCACTCTTACCTAACCTAACCCACTAATGTTATCTCTTTTTCTCTTTTTTATTTCTCCTTTTTTCAAGTTATTTGACACTTTTTTGTTCTTATTATTTTATTTTACTGACTGAACACGACGAGAATTGTGTTATAAATGCCCAAAGAACATTCGGAGGCTATTGAATATCGTTAAGTGAAGTCAGTTGCGTTGTGCACAATAATACTGAAAAGGCATTATGTTGCGCAATGCTAACTCGTACATTGCTTCTCTTCACCGCAGCTTTTGCAAAGGTGCCAATACTTAACTCGCGTACAAGTGCCGAGACTGGACGAACATGCACTTATTGGAGATTTCAGTACAATGCAACGGGGCACACCTTGAATTTGATCAAGCTAATGAAAGATTAAAGTGTGACCCGGATGTGGAGTTGCGCGAAAAATTTAGTTTTATGGACCGTTGCATGTAGAACTAACTGCCATATGCTCACCTTGCTTCGCCAGTACTCAATCGAATAATTCGTAATGTCGAGCAAATTTGCCTTGTACGAAAAGTTAAATAAATGTACGAATATTGTTTCTGTACAATTACAAAAAGTTTAAGTATCTACCAGTTTACAACAGACCCATTAATATACATACATACATCAACATTCAATTGAGTTGCTTTCTATCCTTCTTCTCAAAGCAACAAACAAATTCGTTTATCGAGTGTCAACTCTTTTTTTCACTAATACATTGGTATGGAAATACTTTTATGTAGACAGCGATTTTTCTCTTGCTTTGTTGTTTGCAGTGTTGCAGTTGTTTGTTAGTGTGCAAACTTTCGATGTTGCATAGCAACATCCCGCACATCCCGACTCGATACCGCTGTACTGAACCGGATGAGACCCTCCTCAGCTCGTTGTGCGACGAAACAGTTGAACGGGCGATGTGAAACAGGAGGTACTGAGGATTGCGGTAGTAAGCCCAGGAGATCAAGTTACTGATTGAGTTCATCGCTCTGGCAGTATTCACCAGAATCATCTTCACCACCAGGTTCGCCCTGTTGTATAGTACCTCATTGGAGTAGAATTTTTTGTACTGGGATTCTGGTGTTCTGTAAAGGCGAAGGCAAGTCCTAAGACAAGCCCTCTCAAACATCCGAATATTTTCCATCCAGCTTGCACTTACGTTGAACCACAATGGGCAGCCATAGGTGATCATTGGCCGGATGATGGCCATGTAGCAGATTACCTTCACCCTCGCATCGAGTTGGCTGTTGTAGAACTGTCTCTTTGTAAGAGCGAAAGCGACTCGGGCTAGACCAGCATCTACATGTTTGTTAAAGTAAAGATATTGATCTAGCCAGATCCCAACGTATCTGACTACAGTCCCTTGCGTCAGTGGTTGCCCGTGTCGCCCAATAATAGAGAACTTTCACCAAATTTCCTGAACAGTATGGTTTCCGACTTCTGAATGTTGATATTCAACTTCCAGTCCTCGCAACTTCTCATGAATGAGTCGAAGTCACCCTGCGCGAGAGTAGTTATGTCCTCGATCTTTTTACCTGATCTGTACACGATCAAGTCGTCGGCGTACGCAATTACGTGAGGAAGAGAACTTATCAGATCGCTCAAGAAAATGTTGAACAGGATCGGAGAATTAACGACACCCTGTTGGAGGCTATTTTTTAATTCAAATATACCTGCAGAGGTCACATTGCCATTCTTGACGACGAAACTTCTACCGGTAAGCAAGTTAAACAGTAGGTACAGCAGTGGTTTATTAATGCCTAGCCCATTGAGCTTGTAAAAAAGTCCTTCTAAACATACGGTGTCGAAAGCCATCTCCAGGTCAATCAGGCAGGAACGCGTGCATTGTTTCTGGTTCTTGTTCTATTGGATACCCCCCCCCCCCTCCCCCCCCCCCCGTTTCGACGCGGCATGAATAGTGTCATGTCCCGCTTTGAATCCGAATTGGTTATCCGGAATTATATGTTTGTCCTCCGTCCAGTTGATCAGAGCTCTATTAATCACCTTCTCAAATACCTTGCTGATGTTCGGAAGGAGACTTATTGACAGGAGATTGCACAGATACGAAGAATCTTGGAAAATGGGTTGAACAATCGCAGTTTTCCAAGGCTTCGGATAATGTGCATTATTCAGAATATTGTCACAGGATAGTGTAAATATTAAACGTATCTAGGGGGAGATGTCTAGCACAATGTTCGAGATCCCGTCGATTCCAACTGACTTTTTCTTCTTAAGTGATTCGAAGACCGCTTGGAGCTCTGTATTCGATATGAACGGGGATGAACCCCTTCGTCGGCGATGACATTATCTGCCATGTTATCTTCATTGAACACGACAAAGCCGATGTTCTCAGATCGCCATTGTTGCATGTCTTCTCGAAGTTTGCAAGTTGCGAGTTGCTTGGGCGAACACTCTCATTCACCTTATACACTTCCTGAAAGACCGCCCCTAGTACCTACATTTTTTCTTACGGGTCTTCGACCACAAAAAAATTATCGTCGAGTTCGGCGTTATCTGAATCAATACCTGCTGTAGTCAGTATTTGTTCGTTGTTCGTCGTTCTGGGGAGCTTAAGACACGGAAGATCGCTATTTTTACTACGAAAGAATTTATTTATCTGCGGGAACATGCTCAGGTTGTTGCATCTTACACCCCGAGTCTTATTGTTCCAATGCGTGTTAACAGAAAGTCTGTAGCCCTGAACAATTAATGTTTGAATGTTTTAATTCCAATTTTCACATTGTGCTTCTCTTAGTTTAATCATCTTTTAATTTGGTTTTTTGAAAAACAGCTGTGCAATAAAAAATTATCCAATCCTCCTCTTCGTCTTCCCTTCTTTCGACTTTAAACCCGTTTTTAATATTATAAATAGTCATACACTTACTACTATTTGTATTGATAAAGAAAAGTCTATCGTGGGGTCAACACGTACTTTTTTTTACTCATTAGACTTATTTTTTTCTTTCCACAAACTCAAAAAAAGTTGCGCAATTACCCGAAAATGTTTTGCTCTATCTGCAAGAATTATTTTCACTGCAGCTGTGTTAATATTCAACAACCAACCAGACATTCACTTTTAAAATAAATCTACTAAGCGTTTTATGTGTAAGAGTTGCTCCGCTGCACGAAGGAGCTCTCTCCGCTCTCACCCACCTGTTTGAGCGCAAAGAAAACGGACATCACAACATGATACAAAATCTCCACTGCCAGTTTTGCCACTCTCTACAAGCCAACTGCCGAACGAAATGAAAGGAAACGTATAAAATGTCAAATTGTCTAATAATGTAAATTATAGTAAAAAAGAGTCTGTTTTGGTTTTTAAATTGGCCTCGAAACTTAAGCATATTGTAATGAAAAAAAAAATTATCCATAAAAATTACCTAACATCTAAGATTTTTTGTTCTGGTAAGAACAGTAAAATTTGAATAACAAAACAAATAACAGAACAAAATAATAAGCAAAATTTCTTCACACCATTAGAGATATTATGGAAATGGTTAAATATTAAAATATTGTGGTCCAAAACCAAGGTCCATCAAAGCTGAAGAAAAAGGAACTAAGTTTTACTATTCAAGCCAAGTAAATAGTTAGGCCTAATTTTTGACAGCAAACTAATCTGGACGCCAAACATTCAAGACAGTATTTAGAAGGCGATGGTAGGTATGTATACATGCAAGAGGGTGCTCGACCCCAGTTGGGGACTGAAACCGACCATTGCACACTGGGTATACAAAGTACTCGTCAGATAAATCCTAACATACCGCATCCTCGTATGGTAGCCAGCACTAAAAATCAAAGAAAATTTAAAAATGATAAGCAGAATCCAAAGATTTGCTTATATCTTCTTTACTACAATGCTCCACTATATCCCACCCTTTTTAGACTTCGAATCTGGGTACAAAATACTAATTCCAGACAGGGAGGACTGGGCAAAAGATATAGTCAGAAAACCTGCCGATCGGACGGTTCCAAGCCGGACGAAGGCACCGGACTCGGAGTATCCGCGACCTCGTCGGGGATACCCTTCTCTTTGTCCCTTCGGTTTCCAGTCAGTCAGGCGGACATTAAGGCTCTGGACTCAATATCAACTAAATAAAAGATGATAAAACCCCCTCTGAAAACCATAACATCGTGATTGATAACGATTTGCGAAAAACGATACCAACCGCAAATGGTAGGAATTGGACTTTTGTAGGATATCGAAAGCGATCAGACTATGCTAAATCAAAGAACGACTGATTACCTCCTAAAGTTAGACAGGAAGGTTATCTGTGAGTAATCGGGGTGCTAACTGGCCACTAGCTCATAGGCAACCATGCCAGAAGACTTGGGGCACCGTATAACAACTTTGAAGAAGCTGCGTGGAAGAGGAAACAATATTACACTACAATGGAACATGCCCTGCACTTGCGGGAAGCGAGTACTACTTCAACCACCTTGAGGATCTGAGTAAAATTAATCCAAAGTATATACTACAATTTCATAAAGCCTCTAAATGGCTATAAAAAAGAGGTCAGAAGAAATCACACAGTAATACAAAAAATCCCAAGAGGAAATTAGAGTAAATGGGTTTTGGACCCAAAGCGGAACGCGACAGCACAACGGATCGAATAGTCTAAGTGAGCATGATTTCCAATTTAGTCACGCAGTCACTCTCCCTACCTTCCGTCGTCTATCTTCTAGGGAGATAGCGGTTGGATGCAACCGTAACTTATGATGTGCAAAGAAAAAGCCGACGAGCTAGCTGGAACAGGGCTGGCAAATGAGTAATCAGGAGCCCCTGATTACGAAGAGACCACTTGCATACCAGCAGGTACTTCTTAGGTGTCAGTTAGTTCCCGAGACTAACTAGGAATCGGTGTATCGATCACCGGTTAGTGATACCACCATGAATCCCAGCAGGATCTAAGTGGGTGTGACCCACTGTTTCAGCTGTGACAATCAGTCTTACCTAACCTAACCCACTAATGTTATCTCTTTTTCTCTTTTTTATTTCTCCTTTTTTCAAGTTATTTGACACTTTTTTGTTCTTATTATTTTATTTTACTGACTGAACACGACGAGAATTGTGTTATAAATGCCCAAAGAACATTCGGAGGCTATTGAATATCGGGAAGTGAAGTCAGTTGCGTTGTGCACAATAATACTGAAAAGGCATTATGTTGCGCAATGCTAACTCATACATTGCTTCTCTTCACCGCAGCTTTTGCAAAGGTGCCAATACTTAACTCGCGTACAAGTGCCGAGACTCGACGAACATGCACTTATTGGAGATTTCAGTACAATGCAACGGGGCAAACCTTGAATTTGATCAAGCTAATGAAAGATTAAAGTGTGACCCGGATGTGGAGTTGCGCGAAAAATTTAGTTTTATGGACCGTTGCATGTAGAACTAACTGCCATATGCTCACCTTGCTTCGCCAGTACTCAATCGAATAATTCGTAATGTCGAGCAAATTTGCCTTGTACGAAAAGTTAAATAAATGTACGAATATTGTTTCTGTACAATTACAAAAAGTTTAAGTATCTACCAGTTTACAACAGACCCATTAATATACATACATACATCAACATTCAATTGAGTTGCTTTCTATCCTTCTTCTCAAAGCAACAAACAAATTCGTTTATCGAGTGTCAACTCTTTTTTTCACTAATACATTGGTATGGAAATACTTTTATGTAGACAGCGATTTTTCTCTTGCTTTGTTGTTTGCAGTGTTGCAGTCGTTTGTTAGTGTGCAAAATTTCATTACAATTAGCCTAAGACGGATTTGAGTAAAAGGCAAACATAAATACAAGCATTCTTCTTCACACAAATTGATTATAATTACTACATATTATATATACACATACATATTTACATCCATTAAATGTAATTTAAAATCCTTGATCAGTGATATGTAATATTTAGACTATTATCTGTGCTATTACATATGTTCATACCTGCGAGTAAAAACTAGTAACAATATAATGATGCACCTAGAGTAGTTCCTTGTATACAATATTTGCGGTTATACGATGTAGGGTTATTAAATGCAAATTTGCCTCCCAATTTAGTCGTGAGTACGCTAGGATAAGCTATCCATGCGAAAAGCATTCATAACTTATATCAATGCCGGTAAATTTAGAGCCTTATGGATAGTCATAGCAAAATATAATTTAATTGGAAACTGCAGCCGTTTAAAAAGAAATGCATAGTTTTTTTTTTGAGAATGTGAAAATCTCAGTAGATATATTGGAGTTAGAAACCCAAAGAAATGTGGGACTCTAACTACACTAAAAACACAGGATAGTGTACATATTAACCACATCTTGGGGGAGATGTCTTAGCACAAAAGTTTTCGTCGAGTTCGGCGTTATCTGAATCAATACCGGCTGTAGTCAGTATTTGTTCGTTGTTCGTCGTTCGGGGAAGCTTAAGACACGGCAGATCGCTATGTTTACTACGAAAGAATTTATTTATCTGCGGGAACATGCTCGGGTTGTTGCATCTTACACCCCGAGTCTTATTGTTCCAATGCATGTTAACAGAAAGTCTGTATTCCTGAACAATTAATCTTTGAATGTTTTTGATGAGCGATTTCAGTGTTCTAATTTCTTCATCTCGTCTGTCAGTAAAACGTCTGTACAAGGTTTTTAATCTTGACAGGAGTCTACTTTTTTGTTGGTGGAGTGCGTCTATTGTCGCATTGCGGTACTAGTTTTCGTTGTTGGTTCGCGTATACCGTGGTATCGTACTGTCCATCGTTCGTTTTATTGTCTCATCCAATTGTATTAGATACATGTCAATCTCCTCGTTTGATAGGTTTCTATTGGACGGTATGTGGAGCTCATTCGAGGAGACTGCTCTCGTCATTTGTATGGAGAAGCGTGTCCAACTGTAATTGTAGGGATACGTTTGAACAAATTCTCCTAATGCCGCAATACCGTTGGGGATCTTGATTTCGGCACTGAGTCCGCAATGGTCACTGATAAGCCACTCTGGGTTAGCTTGGTTTCGCTAATCAGAAATAGCTCTGGGCTTTGATCGTCCAACAATCTATAGAGCTCGATTTTTCGTGGGATCCCTACCAATGAATTTGCATTCACTGCAAGGAGCTTATAGGTGGCTTGGTTCTGCAGGAGCACCAGAATGTGGAGTACCTGCTCCTTTAACCGATCCATACGCCTTTCAATGGAGGATTCCCAGTCGGGCGTTGGATCGTGTGCTTTTGGCACGGAAGGCTGCTGCACTACTTTTGGTAGCTGCTGCTCTTCCGCGCTCCTCTGACCAGACGCCATTGGGCGTAGGTCACTTGAGGGGTGACGGTTTTTAGATGATCCACTTTGCAATTTCCGCCCCTCCCTCTTTGCCTTAACTGTGGTGAAGGGCTTGACCTTTGAGTCGAGCAGTTTTAGGACCTTCTCCACTTCGAGCGGCCAAGTAAGCTTCAACAACCGGAACTGGCATTTTTCGCTTTTTGGGGTGGAGGGAAAGAACTCGAGCGTCGACATCTTCAGATATTCACCTCATTGTAAGCATATTTATCAGCACCTTTGTTTTTACTGATATAAAAGTTACCTGAACCTATGGCCTCCTTGCACAGCTTGGCAGTTTGTTCAATATCTGCCTTGTAGATGTTGATGGGTGGTAATTTTTTTTCTTTAGTGTCTGCTGCTGTTGAATTTCTGGCTGCTGTCTCTCTTGTGTTGCTGGTTGCTGTTGTTTTGCTGGTCGCTGTTGTGTTGCTGGTCGCTGTTGTTGCTGAACTCAAAAAAGTTGAAGTAATAGTTGCAAGTTTACATAACCAAATAAGAGAGCTGGAAAGAAGAGTCAACATGCTGGGCTGCTCTAACCTGCGTAACCTGCACAGCAAAATAAAGAAAATGAATTCCATACAGATGAAGACGAGCTCGCACCGGAACCAACCGGCCATCTAAAGAGAAACGAAAGGCCTACGAAAAAACGCAGGGCAGAAGAAAACCCTGCAAATAGCAGGATGCTAAACAATGGCTTGGAAAGATAACCACTGGTTTGAATAAACTAAAAACGCAAAAGTTTGTTAATTCAGATCCAAAATAACAATAAATGGAAAATAACATTCGATGACAGTGACACATATAGAGAAGTCACTTAGGAATTAACCTAAACAAAGTGCCAGTGGCACTCATACGAAAACAAAGCTACCAGAACAATTGGAGTAGTAGCCAGAGGTCTTCACTTCTCGTGTGACGAGCACGATATCGTCGAAGTAAGTTTATCTTGAGTAAACAAACATTTTACGATTTTGGAAGCAAAAAACCTAATTAAAAAAGATAAAACTATCTCTGTTTATGCTTTCCTTTCATAACCAAGAAGAAGTCGAAAATATATACAATATAAAATCTGTAATGGGTATTGTTGTTAAGATCGAGCCACTTCATAAGAATCCAAACTCAATACTCCAATGCAAGCTATGCCAGGCTTTCGGGCATACGTAAAGTTATTTTAAAAGATAATTAGCTTGCGTTAAATATGAAGGTAAACATCCCACAAAAAATGCTCTCTCAAGAAGGACGAGAATGCAAAATGTATAAACTGTCATGGTGATCATCCGGCAAATTATAGAGGTTGTCCGATGGCAAAACAATACCAAGAAAGGAAAAGTAAAGCTACTAAAATCCACCAACAAAATTTACATAAATATACCAGAAAATAAATCGTATACCCAAATAGTGAAAAATACACGAAAACAAGAGGAAATATCGTATTATTACTATTATCCAAAGATTGGATAAACAGGATAAAATACTTACACTACTAAGCAAAGAAGCAGAAAACAAACAAGAAAATATATGTCAATGATTAAACATAATCAAATTGCCGCAAAGTGGAATGCAAATGGTTTACTCCAACACATCCCTGAATTTCAGGTTTTTTATGTAATGAAGATATTGATGTTTGCCTGATTTCTGAAACTCATTTTAAACAGGAAACAAACGTTAAAGTTAATGGATATCTTTGTTACCACTCTCCCCATCCAGCTGACAGTGCCATATGAATTGCCAAAAATAGCAAAACTAACAACGCAAGTAGCGACAATAAACATAGATACTAAATGCAAGGAGTTTAAAATAGCTGCGATGTACTGAAACTCAAGCACTCGCCTATAGATGAAGAACTAATTGATGTTTTCCAAATGTTAGGTAACAATTTCATTATCGGTGGTGATTTCAATGCTAAACATACATATTGGGGCTCAAGACTTATAACAAAAAAAGGCAGGAAGCTCTACAAATCAGGGCGGAACTTTAACAGTGAATTTATTTCGACTAGATCACCAACTAATTGGCCTTTGACCCAACGAAAATACCAAATGTTATCGACTTCTTCATACCGAAATTCATTAATAGAAAATAAGTTAAAGTTAAAAGTGGTGATGATCTGTCATCGGATCTTACACCTGTGACCCTAAAAGTCAATGGATTATCGATGGAACAGATAAATTCAGAGCAATTCTAGAAGGTTTTATTAACATTAGATCCCCACTAGTCACAACAAATCATTTTGACATTGAAACCGAACAATTCATTGCCGATGTGCAACAGGCAGCGGAAGACTCATCAGCAAAAAAAAGACTTCGGTGAAATGTCCCACAGAAATCAAGCAACTTATACTTGAAAAGAGAAGAGCTTGTTTCTACAATGGCAAGCGACAAGATATCCCGCTGATAAAACCATATTTAAGAGACTCAATAATAGGCTTAAAAAACGATTACGGAATTCAAAAATAATTCTCTAGCTAAATATCTTTGTAATCTAACGTCTGACAAAGTTACGGAATACTCATTTTGGAAGGCTGCCAAACGCTTAAAGAGACCCCAAGCGCAAGATCCCCTGTTTAAATCATCTGATGGGAAGTGGATCGGCGATCCAAAGGAAAAGGTTAAACTCTTTAGCCAGCACCTTTCAAATGTTTTCAAACCGTTTCCGCCTATGGTCGTGAACGATGATATTGTTTTCTGTAACAAAGTAGACGAAAAGGAAATTCCCTCTGTGCCTCCCTTCTGTTACCTTAAAAAAAATCACACTTATTACCTTTCGGGTCATAAAATGACCCTTATATTTTATTACCATAGAAAAAGAAATATACATTATGTAAGTACAGAAATATTTGTTTAGTCAAACAACTTGTGGTTTGTGCTGGTTGCAATAAGTCGTAATTACTGTAATAGTATGGCCATGTTGTGGACATACTGACTTATTGCAGACAGAACAAAAGTTAAAAGTCTTTCGGTCATCTTTCCTAGGACAAAAGCTGCGGCGCTTTCGTTCCGAAATTTTTCACTTCTTAGGTTCCAACGATGAGGTAGATGGTCCGGTTTCTTCATTCTTCACATTTATTACTATCGCAGCAGAAAATGGTGAGGTAGATGGTCCGGTTTCTTCATTCTTCACATTTATTCCTATCGCAGCAGAAAATGGTGATTTAGACGACTCCGCCGAGTAATGCATTGTCGAACAAGGCTTTCACCGAGTTCTTGCAGAAACAAGCGACGTTTGCTTAATTTTTTACTATTCCATTCCGGATGCACCTTAGTCCATAAGACATATGCGTTCAGGACAGAGATGTCAATGAAATTACTATTTTTAATTACGGTTTGTTTGACGTATACATGTATATATTCTCACCAATTGGTTAAGAGTATCCATCCCTCCTTTGGTAGAGTTGTAAAATTTAATAATTTCAGGAATTTTTTTTCGGATGTTCCTCTAAAAAATATTAGTGTCATAGTGTAAAGTGCTCAGAAGTGTAACTAGCTTGTACAGTTTTGGAACATATTGCACAATTGTCACCTTTTCACAATAAAACAAATTTGCTAGATAGCACTGGAAGCTAGCTGGGCTCATTAACTGTAGCCCAAATTGGCTTTCGCACTGTGACAACAAGAATAATTTTGACCTTCAGGAGCTCCATTGCCAACTTATGGGTTGTAAAAAAATTATACGTTGTTATGTTTCTTCCGCGATAAGCTGACAATAAATCTAAAACTACTCTTGGTTTCTCTCAAGAAGTGCATTTCGTGAAGCTTTCCCAAGGTAAACTTGGAAGTTCAAAAAAAACCCATATTTTCCGGGCTTACTTGGCATATAAACTTTGAATGGGCACCTTCCACGAAAGGGGATCAGTAACTCGTCGACATATGGGACGTATAATAACTTTATATTTTCGACTCATTTTTCATACAAGTCCCGAATAGACACAAGTTTATCTCCACGAACCTGTGATCTTCGATTCTCTCTATCATCGAATGCAAGGAAACTGGATATTTCAATAAATAGGTTCAAGGGCATAACGGCTCTTAATAGGCTCCTTACACATTCGCCATATGAACGGTATACACCTGCATACAAAGAAGTGTAAATTGTAGAAATGGAAATCATTCTTTACATTTTTATATAACCAACCGATAAGAATCAAAATACCTAAATAAGCATCAAACTCGATTGCATCCATTTCATGAAAGTCGTTTTTGCGCACCGTTTTTCCTTTCACATTTTTAAACCGAATTATATTCTTTTTCAAGACATAAGGAAATCTAAAATTAACTAAATGTATCGACCAAAATTGAGATGCGCTGCACAGCAAAAGGTGTGACACCCATGCGCGACGCAATAATATTTTCTGCTGGCGCACGTGACAACAAGTTTTGAACAGGGGCGGTACACCATTTCAAATCTTTATCTTTATAAATTTTATTTTATTTTATTATTATCAGATAGTGGTCATTGGAAACGTCAATAGCTGCGACATTGATATCATCTTAATCACTTTCTTCTTCAGAATCTTCAACATCATTGTTCTGGCTCTGGATGATAGTCCAAGTCAACATCACTTGCTTCATCAAACTACAGTTTTCCACATTTCACATTCTCAGTTTTCCAGAATTTGTCGAATTGCATCATCGTTGCGTACTCGCGACTATAAATTGATTATTTACTAAATATGCACAAAATAAAGTAAGCAATAAATTAACTCACTCTAATTGGTGTCAAATTGCAATTTATTCCCAAATTGTCTTCTGCCATAGCTTCCTTTTACTTTTCTACACAATATAAACTTGAATGACTTGGGCAAGTGTGTGGCGGCATTGAGTTCGTTGGGGTCAAGCTCTTCACCACAGTAATGGCAAAGAGAGAGGGGCGGAAGTTGCCATTTTAAATTGTTCAGAATGCACCCACAAGCAAAGTATATATATATACCAAGTATACGAAGGCGAGATGGCATTGCATAATGCTGCCAATGGTTAGGGCACGCAGCGTCGAACTGCCAAATGCAGCCCCGATGCGTGAAGTGCAGTGAGAACACAGTTCGGAGAATTGCTCTCTGTGGCAAGCGGGAGCAGCCGACAAGAGTCAGGTCAAATGCGTACTCTGCGGGAACGCGGGGCACACCGCTAACTATGAGCGAAAAGCAAAGACGGTTCTGCAGAAGCAGCACCCAGTGAAAAATCCATTCGGGGCAGCCACAACCGTCACCCCTCAAGTCCAAATACGCCCAAATGGCGTCTGGCAGAGGAGCGCGGGAGAGCATCAGCTACCGAAGGTAGTGTAGCCTTCAGTGCCAAAAGCACACAATCAAACGCCCGACTGGAAATCCTCCATTGAAAGGCGTATGGATTGGTTAGAGGAGCAGGTAGGCCAAATTCAGGTGCTCCTGCAGAACCAAGCAAGTTACCAGTCCTGATGGCTGCGCAGACGGAGACTGGTTAGAGGAGCAGGTAGGCCAAATTCAGGTGCTCCTGCAGAACCAAGCAAGTTACCAGTCCTGATGGCTGCGCAGACGGAGACTACCTATAAGATCATTGCAGTGAATGCAAATTTATTGGTAGGGATCCCACGAAAAAACGAGCTCTATAGATTGTTGGACGATCAAAGACCAGAGCTATTTCTGATTAGCGAAACCAAGCTAACCCAGAGTGGGTTATCAGTGACCATTGCGGACTCAGTGCCGAAATCAAGATCCCCAACGGTATTGCGGCATTAGGAGAGTTTGTTCAAACGTATCCCTACAATTACAGTTGGACACGCTTCTCCATACAAATGACGAGAGCAGTCTCCTCGAATGAGCTCCACATACCGTCCAATAGAAACCTGTCAAACGAGGAGATTGACATGTGTCTAATACAATTGGATGAGACAATAAAACGAACGATGGACAGTACGATACCACGGTATACGCGAACCAACAACGAAAACTAGTACCGCAATGCGACAATAGACGCAATCCACCAACAAAAAAGTAGACTCCTGTCAAGATTAAAAACCTTGTACTGACGTTTTACTGACAGACGAGATGAAGAAATTAGGACACTGAAATCGCTCATCAAAAACATTCAAAGATTAATTGTTCAGGACTATAGACTTTCTGTTAACATGCATTGGAACAATAAGACAACAACCCGAGCATGTTCCCGCAGATAAATAAATTCTTTCGTAGTAAACATAGCGATCTGCCGTGTCTTAAGCTTCCCCGAACGACGAACAACGAACAAATACTGACTACAGCAGGTATTGATTCAGATAACGCCGAACTCGACGATAACTTTTTTGTGGTCGAAGACCCGTAAGAAAAAATGGAGGTACTATTGGCGGTCTTTTAGGAAGTGTATAAGGTGAATGAGAGTGTTCGCCCAAACCACGACCTCGAAACTCGCGTAGAATCTAGCAACTCGCAACTTCCAGAAGACATGCAACAATGGCGATCTAAAAACATCAGCTTTGTCGTGTTCAATGACAATAACATGGCAGATAATGTCATCGCCGACGAAGCGGTGCATCCCCTTTTCATATCGTAGACAGAGCCCCAAACGGTTCGAAACGAATCACTAAAAAAGAAAAAGTCAGGGATCTCGAACATTGTGGTAAGACATCTCCCCCAAGATGTGGTTAATATGTACACTACCTGTTTAACAATGCTCTGAATAATGTACTTTATCCGGAGCATTAGAAAACTGCGATTGTGCAACCCATATCCAAGCGAGGTAAAGATTCTTCGAATCTGTGTAGCCTCCGATCAATGGACTAGACAGTAGCAAACCACTGCCTACTGCTTAACATGCTTACCGGTAGAAGTTTCGTCGTCAAGAATGGCAATGCGACCTCTGCAGGTATCTTTGAAGAGAAATAATTGTATAGAGGTACACACATATGTATACGCATATATATGTAGATTAGTTTAAGTTAGTTGTTAAGTTTATTTTAAGGTAGAATGTAAGCGAGCTTGTAGTTTTTAAATAAAAAACAGTTAAGTAATTATGTTTTTTTTAAATTTTTCATAATTCACATTTGTCCTTAAATGTTTTTATCTAATTTATTCATTGTTAGGTTCGGTCGTAAGATATAGTTTACGATTAAGTTAAGCTTAGAGTGCCCGTCGAGAGCCAGTAATTTAGAAATAGCAACATTATTAGTCCAACTAGTTTTCAGCATTTTTGTCTAGTACGTAAGTTTCCAATGAATTTATAAATAAAAATGAATTGAATTGAATTGAAAGACCAAGTGCATCGTAGAACTAATGTTATAGAAAAGACATTGGAAGAAAAACAAATTTGTTCTGCAATATGCTTAGACGTTGCGCAGGCTTTTGATAAAGTTTGGCATAAGCGATTAGAGTATAAGCTTCATAGGCATCTACCTAGACAGTACTATGAGATCCTTAAATCTTTATAATAGTAATAGGTAATAGATTCTTTAGAGTTCGCTATGGTTCAGCGTATTCTGAACTTAAAGAAATACAAGCAGGTATTCCAGATGGAAGTATTATGGGACCCACCCTGTATTTATGATATACAAGTGATATACCTTATGCGATTGATATCATGATAGCCACATTTGCAGTGTCGTCGCTATTCCATCAACACAGGGATGTGTAACTAAGAAAAGTTACAAAATTACGTTAACGAGATATGTGTTTGGATGCAGCGATGGCGAATGAAACTTAACGAGTTAAAGTCCACCCATATTAATGTTACAAATAAAAAAATTACGAATATTCCCGTGATTATTAATAACCAAATAGTTCCTTACTCTAACATTGCTAAGTATCTGGGTATGAATCTGGATGCTAAACTCAAATGGAAGGAACAGACAGTAGAAACTGAATATTCATTTCAAAATAATTTTCGAAATATTATTCGTAGATTAAGAAGAACCAAGCCCCATGAACAATTTTGACAATTACGAGAGCCCGTATTTAGATTATAATACCTTCCAAACCCGACTTTACTTTGAAAACAAAATCTTTGACGATTACCAGTTGATTGGTGATGATCAAAGAGGTGTTTTTAGTGTAGTTAGAATCCCACATTACTTTGGGTTTCTAACTCTAATACATATACTGAGATTTTCACATCCTCAAAAAAAAAAAAACTACGCATTTCTTTTTAAACGGCTGCAGTTTCCAATTAAATTATATTTTGCTATGACTATCCATAAGGCTCTAAATTTACCGGCATTGATATAAGTTATGAATGCTTTTCGCATGGATAGCTTATCCTAGCGTACTCACGACTAAATTGGGAGGCAAATTTGCATTTAATAACCCTACATCGTATAACCGCAAATATTGTATACAAGGAACTACTCTAGGTGCATCATTATGTTGTTACTAGTTTTTACTCGCAGGTATGAACATATGTAATAGCACAGATAATAGTCTAAATATTACATATCACTGATCAAGGATTTTAAATTACATTTAATGGATGTAAATATGTATGTGTATATATAATATGTAGTAATTATAATCAATTTGTGTGAAGAAGAATGCTTGTATTTATGTTTGCCTTTTACTCAAATCCGTCTTAGGCTAATTATAATGAAATTTTGCACACTAACAAACAACTGCAACACTGCAAACAACAAAGCAAGAGAAAAATCGCTGTCTACATAAAAGTATTTCCATACCAATGTATTAGTGAAAAAAAGAGTTGACACTCGATAAACGAATTTGTTTGTTGCCTTAGAGAAGAAGGATAGAAAGCAACTCAATTGAATGTTGATGTATGTATGTATATTAATGGGTCTGTTGTAAACTGGTAGATACTTAAACTTTTTGTAATTGTAATTTAAACAATATTCGTACATTTATTTAACTTTTCGTACAAGGCAAATTTGCTCGACATTACGAATTATTCGATTGAGTACTGGCGAAGCAAGTGCCATATGCTCACTTAGTTCTACATGCAACGGTCCATAAAACTAAATTTTTCGCGCAACTCCACATCCGGGTCACACTTCAATCTTTCATTAGCTTGATCAAATTCAAGGTTTGCCCCGTTGCATTCTACTGAAATCTCCAATAAGTGCATCTTCGTCGAGTCTCGGCATTGTACGCGAGTTAAGTATTGGGCATAAGTCGAATACCTTCGCAAACGCTGCGGTGAAGAGAAGCAATGTACGAGTTAGCATTGCGCTTTCGATATCCTACAAAAGCCCAATTCCTACCATTTGCGGTTTGTATCGTTTTTCGCAAATCGTTATCAATCGCGATTTTATTGTTTTCAGAGGGGGTTTTACCATCTTTTATTTAGTTGGTGGTGAGTCCAGAGCCGAAGGGTCGAAGAGAACGAGGTCGCGGATACTCCGAGTCCGGTGTCTTCGTCCGGCTTGGAACCGTCCGATCGGCAGGTTTTTCTGACTATATCTTTTGCCCAGTCCTCCCTGTCTGGAATTAGTACTTTGTACCCAGATTCGAAGTCTAAAAAGGGTGGGATATAGTGGAGCAGTGTAGTAAAGGAGATATAAGCGAATCTTTGAATTCGGCTTATCATTTTTAAATTTTCTTTGATTTTCAGTGCTGGCTACCATACGAGGATGCGGTATGTTATTTATCTGACGAGTACTTTGTATACCCAGTGTGTCATGGTCGGTTTCAGTCCCCAACTGGGGTCGAGCACCCTTTTGCATGTATACATACCTACCACCGCCTTCTTAATACTGTCTTGAGTGTTTGACGTCCAGCTTAGTTTGCTGTCAAAAATTAGGCCTAACTATTTACTTGGCTTGAATAGTGAAACTTAGTTCCTTTTTCTTCAGCTTTGATGGACCTCGGTTTTGGACCACAATATTTTAATATTTAACCATTTCCATAATATCTCTAATGGTGTGAAGAAATTTTGCCTATTATTTTGTTCTGTTATTTGTTTTGTTATTCAAATTTTACTGTTCTTACCAGAACAAACAATCTTAGATGTTAGGTAATTTTTATGGATAATTTTGTTTTTCATTACAATATGCTTTTTAAGTTTCGAGATCAATTTAAAAACCAAAACAGACACTTTTTTATTATCATTTACTTTATTACACATTTTGACATTTGGTACGTTTCCTTTCATTTCGTTCGGCAGTTGGCTTGTAGAGAGTGGCGAAACTGGCAGTGGAGATTTTGTATCATGTTGTGATGTCCGTTTTCTTTGCGCTCAAACAGGTGGGTGAGAGCGGAGAGAGCTCATTCGTGCAGCGGAGCAACTCTTACACATAAAACGCTTAGTAGATTTATTTAAAAAGTGAATGTCTGGTTGGTTGTTGAATATAATATTAACACAGCTGCAGTGAAAATAATTCTTGCAGATAGAGCAAAACATTTTCGGGTAATTGCGTTCAACTTTATTTTTACATGCACAAGGCATTTTGCACGATTTAATATTAGTTTATGGAAAGAAAAAAATAAGTCTAATGAGTAAAAAAAAAGTACGTGTTGACCCCACGATAGACTTTTCCTTATCAATACAAACAGTAGTAAGTGTATGACTATTTATAATATTAAAAACGGGTTTAAAGTCGAAAGAAGGGAAGACGAAGAGGAGGATTGGATAATTTTTTATTGCACAGCTGTTTTTCAAAAAACCAAATTAAAAGATGATTAAACTAAGGGAAGAACAATATGAAAATGGGAATTAAGTATGGGTAAGTAGTTTGTTATTATTATTATTATTATTATTGTTGAGGGTAAATTGCACAGCGACCTTTAGATATTTTGTGCCCGCTATTCATACCTTTGCTTTCTTAAGAGCTCCCCTCCCATGCAGGGGTTTTTAGAGTTGTATGGAGGGTTATTTGCTCCTATTGCGCGAAGGTGGAAGAGATTTATTCTAGAGTATTCTCTCTATTTCCAGAATCTGAGAATGAAAGCTGGTTCCAGCGACTTCGACTCTTCGTCTGGTATTAAGTGTTTGCCCAGATATATTTGTCTTTTGGGGGCTAGAGCAACACAAAATCCTAGTATATGTTCTGGAAGTTCATTAGATTCTACGCAGAATATGCAGAAATATGCAGAGAGAATATTACGTTAAATCAATGTTTAGTATTTATAGGACTTTTATTATTTTCTGTTGTGATTTTGTGGCAGATGAGGTATGTGGTAGCGGTACTGCCTCGAGCTAAAACTTGTCAGAAAATTGTTCACATATAGCCACTATTAAGGATCTTTCTTCTTGATTAAGATTCACGAAAATTAAGTTCATTAGTTAGTTTATTCATACGTTTGTTGTGTGTTTCTTGATTGTACGTATTTTGTACTAATTGGGTATAATGAAGTTTGCGACTACTAAGCCTTGTGTATTTTGTAAGTGGGAAAAAACTTGATGGTACCACTATACACGAATAGTGATATCAGTCGTATTTGCGTTTGCTAAGCAGACTATTATTGAACCGTAATTAATTCTACCTACTGATGAAGCTAGATAAACTTGTTGGCGTATTTCGTTACAGTGGCATACAAGCTCAGTACAGTGTTGATAGTTTTCATCGTACTAATTCTAAGCTTGGCGGGGCATTTTTTTATAAATCTTATTATAAATAATATCATATGGTTTTATCTTTGTGACAGAACAGCTGGGTGGCGCAGTTCTGTTGAGTGACTGCCCGGTTCGAATCCCAGTTTTTAAACCTAGTCCAGCCACCATTTGCCGTTGGGATAAAATTAACGGCACTATCGCTGGAGTTGTCGATCAGTGGTCTGACTATGTCTGACTACGGGTCTCACAATGGGCCAACATGTTCGAATCGACATGGCGATTTCGCTGGGCCAAATCAAGCACATTGTCATAAAAAAAAGTGCAATACCACTTAAGAAATAGCCAGCACCGTTCACAGACATCTGAACTGTGCAGTGGTAGTTCGCGAGTGATTCGGCTTCTAATAAAGAACATTAATCGCGGTAGTCAAGTAGAGCAAGTGGCGCAGGTTTTCAACAGCAGCAGTCAGTAGGTTGGGTAGAGTCGCTGGTCTTGACTCTACTAGTACCGGTTCGATCCCCAGTTCGGGGACTCAACCAAAAAGTACTTTTTTTCCCGTGCTTCATAAATGCACTAGTGAGTGCAGGAAATGGATAAATGCGAGCGGTCCGCGCTCGTAAAAGTGGCCAATGACCCAAAGCAACCGCTGGCAGAGTCAGGCCACCAGTCAACGGTGTCCACAGAAGGCGCAGCAAAAAGCAGGAGAAAGAAAACAGCTCCCAAAAACAAAAAACGCCTCACCCGCAGGGTTGCAGGGGAAGAGCAGAGTGAGGCGGTGTCATCAAGCTCTTCAGCAGCTGAGTCATGGGGAGAAGGCGAAGAGACGGTGCAGTATGTATCTGATGGAGGGGAAGGTTTGTTCGCTGTCAGCAGCAACAGCTTTGATTCACTCCCCTCCGACACAGAAGACGAAGTGGAGCGAGTAATTCGTCTGAAACAAAATATAGTTGGCGACATGCAAGAGAAGGTTCAGCGACTCCTTCATGAAATAAGAGAGCTGAGAGCGAGAACAATTGCGAGGAGAAAGTTGGACCAATAGTCAAAGAGCCAACAACAACAAAAATAAGTGACAAAGAAGCCGCAACAAAACAAGCAGCTACAAAAAGCTGCACTTCAGCAACAAGCAGCTGTTCAACAGCCACAAGCAGCTGTACAACAACAGCAACTTCAAGCAACCCAGCAACAACAGAGAAACTGCCAGCAACACACCCACAACAGCAGCCAGCAGCTCAGCAAACAACTCCGACCCGCAACACAAAAGCGGTCAGCAACCCAGCAGCGACTAGCAAAACAACACCGACAGCAGCCAGCAACACAACAGCGACGAGTCCCAGCTACTCAACAGCAGCAGCCAGGAACTCAACCGCAGCATCAGCAGACACTGAAGAATGACGAAGTGGCACCCATCAACTTCTACATGGCAGATATTGAGCAAACTGACAAGTTGTGCAAGGAGGCCACAGGTTCAGGTAAATTTTTTATATGTCAACAAAAGGTGTTGAAAAGCATGCAATCCACTGCAAGACAGTGGAAGATTACAATGAGGTGAAAGAATACCTGAAAATGTCGACGCTCGAGTTCTTTTCTTTCACCCCAAAAAGCAAAAAAATGCCAGTCCCGGCTGTTGAAGCTTACTTGGCCGCTCGAAGCTGAAAAGGTCTTCCAACTGCTCAAAGTGTGTGCCGGCATTGAGTTCGTCGGGATCAAGCCCTTCACCACAGCCAAGGCAAATAGAGATGGGCGGAAATTGCCCTTCTATATTGTGCAGATTACACCGACAAGCAAAGTGAATAATCTAAGTGCGGAGAGAACCACAGTGCAGATAATTGTTCTCTGGGGCAAGACGGAGCAGCTGACAAAAGTCAGCTCAAATGCGTACTCTGCGGGAAAGCGGGGCACACCGCTAACTATAGGGGTTGCCCTAAATTCCAGGAGCGAAAAGAAAAAATGGTTCGGGGCAGTCATAACCGTCACCCGTCAAGTGACCTACGCCCGAATGGTGTCTGGCCAGAGGAGCGCGGGAGAGCAGCAGCTACCGAAGGTAGTACAGCAGCCTTCAGTGCCAAGAGCACACGATCCAACGCCCGATTGGAAATCCTCCATTGAAAGGCGTATGGATCGGTTAGAGGAGCAGGTAAGCCAAATTCTGGCACTCCTGCAGAACCAAGCACGTCACCAGTCTTGATGGCTGCACAGACGGAGAGCACATATAAGATCCTTGCAGTGAATGCAAATTCATTGATAGGGATCCCACGAAAAAAACGAAATCTATAGATTGTTGGACTATCAAAGCCCAGAGCTATTTCTGATTAGCGAAACCAAGCTAACCCAGAGAGGCACATTGGAGCACAGTAATTATAATGTTATTAGAAGAGACCGGCCCAACGCCAGTGGTGGAGACCGTGTTGCGATCTTAATTAAAAATAACATTAAACACAAAGTAGTGTATAGTAGTGAAGTTCGACGGTTTCAGGAGTTGAAGGCCTGCATCGAGTGCATTTCTCTTCGCAGTGAAAAGAAGCTGTATGCGCTGTCGGTTTACTCTTCCCACTCCCTTAGTTCAGAGCTCGATTCACTCTTTCGATGTCTAAGACTGGGGGACCTAAATGCCCGTCACGGTAATTGGGGAAACATAGTCTCCAATACAGCTGGTATTGCTTTCACAGTGTTGAGTATAGACTCGATTTGAAAGCAACAGAGATCTCGTCATAACCCAGAAGCGGTTCTTATCTGGATCTCCTGCTGTTTGACGCAAGACTGCAGCTGACAGACACAAACGCACAAACGGTAAACTGTTTGAACACTTTCGTGTATCACAGTGACCATTGCGGACTCAGTGCCGAAAACAATATCCCCAACGATATTGCGGAATTATGAGAGTTTGTTCAAACGTATTACTACAATTACAGTAGGACACGCTGGACACGCTTCTCCAGACAAATAACGAGAGCAGTCTCCTCGAATGCGCTCCACATACCGTCCAATAGAAACTTGTCAAACGAGGAGATTGACATGTATCTTATACAATTGGACGAGATAATAAAACGACCAATGGACAGTACGATACCACGGTATACACGAACAAACAACTGAAATCGCTCATTAAGAACATTCAAACACTAACTGTGGAAAATTACAGAGTTTCTGTTAACTTGCATTGGAACAATAAAATTCGGGCTGTTAGATCCAACAACCCGAGCATGTTTCCGCAAATAAACAAATTCTTTCGCAGTAAGCGTAGCGATCTTCCGTGACTTAAGCTTCCCAGAACGACGGACAACGAACAAATGCTGACTACAGCAGGTTTTGATCCGGATAACACGGTACTCGACGATAACTTCTTTGTGGTCGAAGACCCGCAAGAAAAAATGAAGATACTAGGCGCGGTCTTTCAGGAAGTGTATAAGGTGAATGTGAGTGTTCGCCCAAACCGCGACCTGGAGAACTGCGAGCAATCTAGCAACTCGCAACTTCGAGAAGACATGTAACAATGGTCATCTGGGAACATCAGCTTTGTCGTGTTCAATGACAATAACATGGCAGAGCGAAGGCAGAGTGACAAGCGGTCTTCGAATCACTAAAGAAGAAAAAGTCAGTTGGAATCGACGGGATCTAGAACATTGTGCTTAGACATCTCCCTCTAGATGTGGTTAACATGTACACTATCCTGTTTAACAATGCTCTGAATAATGCACATTATCCTGAGCATTGGAAAACAGCGATTGTGCAACCCATATCCAAGCTAGGTAAAGATTCTTCGAATCCGCGCAACCTCCGGTCAATTAGTCCGGTCAATTAGTCACCTTCCGAACATCAGCAAGGTATTCGAGAAGGTGATAAATATAACTCTGATCACCTGGACAGAGGACAAACATATTATTCCGGATAACCAATTCGGCTTCAAAGCGGGGCATGACACTATTCATGCCGCATCGAAACTGGTGTACAGAACACCAGAGTCCCAGTACAAAAAATTCTACTCAAATGAGGTCTTATACAACAGGGCGAACCTGATACGAGTGGACAATTTCCTGCTGAAATTGATTCGAGGCCATACTGCCAGAGCGATGAACTCGGTCAATAAATTGATCTCTGGGGCTTACTAGCCCAATGCACAATATCACGAACGGGTACGTCACAGTGGCTTAGTCCTCCCAGAAGCTTTTCTCCATTTAGACATGTACGGGCTGTTACAAGACATAAATGCAGTACCGCTCATCTTTCACATCGCCCGTTTAACTGTGGATGGGCGAATCAACAATAACCGTTCCGTCGCAAAACGAGCTGAGGAGGGTCTCCTCCGGTTTAGTACAGCGTTATCGAGTCGGGATGGGCGGGATGTTGCTATGCAACATCGAAATTTCTGGTGGCTGGGGAGCGAGGGAACTCCATCGTCCAACCCTTTAGACCTGGGGTAGAAAGGATAGTGCGTATCCATTTCTGGGACGCAGTCGGTCAATGTCTTGCAGTGGATGATGGAAATTTATCAGCTTCAACCTATGGCCGACTTCGATATCTTAGGGTGAGTTATGGTATTTTAAGTTGTATATAAATATACAAGTAGATACATTTATGCATTATGATATTTATATAAGGATATATGCGTATACATATATGTATAGGATATAGGTATATATAAATGTATATGGATATATAAGTAGATTAGTTTTATTGAGTTGCTTAAGTTTATTTTATGGTAGAATGTAAGTTAGTTTTGTTTTTTAAATTTGTCATAATATACATTCGTTAGTTTAAATATTAGTATCTAATTTAATTATTGTTAGGTTAGATCGAAAGACATAATTTAAGATTAAGTTCATTGTTCGTCCAACTAGCTTGAAACATTTTTGTCTAGTATGTAAGCTTATTCTGAATTAATAAACAAAAATGAATAAAAAAAAAAATAGCCAGCACACCCTACACAAGCATATGGTCCAAACGTTGAATCCAGAGTAGATGTTTTAATTTATTTGATATCGATATTGATGCTGCTGTCAGAACACTTCTTCAGATTCAATTCTTTACGATTTGTTCTTTCCGCACATCATATAATAAAAATACCACAGGAAAAAGAATGGAATGACAAAATGTATTCCAAGAAAGTCAATAAGGCCTTTTGTCCACTCAAGGAAATATCAACATATTTATTTTATGACTATAATATGCAAACCAAGGGACATTTGTATCGAACAATACCATTTGTTCATTTTTTTTTTCGGAACAGGGTTTGGTTGCTTTATGGTAACTTTGAACAGACCGAGATGAGACTGTGTCAAACGGCATTGATTATATAGAGATGAGTCTAAAGGTACTCCCTTCCAGCATTCCCTAAAAAAGTTAAATTAAGAATCGAAGAAATCTATAAATTATGTGGCTGTATCAAATCTTTTTTAGGAACGTATGTGCATGACGCACCCCTAATAAGAGGAAATGCATCGCCGTTTGACCGGAGCGAATTTATTTATTACTTTGCCTTATTCTTAAAACGAAAGGGGAGGACTGAAATCATGATTCCAAAAAGGAACAGCAGATAATAAAAAACACCATTTGGCGATTAAGGCACAAGATTAAAAAAATTTATTGGGTAAATATGTATATATGGACAGTTCGATGTTGGCAGACAAAACATGTCGAAAGTTTGCCGAGGATGTCATCGGTCAATTGGATGATTTATTGAGCAGATGTTTTGCTTCATTTGAGTGTAAGAGGGGTGATTAGGAATCCCAGTATCTACTGCTTTAGCATTCTTCACAGTGGAAAATATTGACATACATGTTTTTATATTACGAACATTTCTATACAAAAGGGTGTATTGCTTTTATATCGAAATTGAGTATAGAAACCAAGTAAATTATATAATAAATATATATGTACATGTAAATCTTACTTTCAAAAAAATAGTCCCTGAAAATATTTGGCAAACCAACGTCGTGGGCAGAGTGTTTCTGTTTCTTATATAAACTTTGACCTTATTTAATTTAATAAAGAGTATATATTTAGTTATTAATATAAATATTATAGCTTTATAAAAATACAACCCAAACCTAATTAGCTGCCAGTTTACACATAAAATAATCGCAAATCTTCCCCACCTAACATAAAATGATGAAAATTAATGATAGAAAATTCAATAACATGTATTTTCAGGATGAAATACATTGAAACTGTACCAATAACAAGTCAATAACTATTCGATGTAGACGATAGAATCAATGACCTACAACATCATACATAAGTAATGTAACATTACTACATAAGTAATGTTGTTGTCATACATATATTTCGACAAGATGTAACTGGCTCCACTTACTTCGATGAACGTGGAACTGGTACCTGAAATGGTTTGTCAAATGTATTGTTTAAATTTTATCAGTGAGCAGGCTTAACTGCTTGATTCCCTATAAAGAGAAAAAGTTAATGCATGTTCTCAAGACTTGACGAGTATGTCCATTATGCAGCTAAAATCTTGAACACACCCTGTACCCTCTTTAGCCTCGCCCTGTCATATGTCAGCGTTGTTGAGGATATATTGCATAGCGACCTATGGATCTATTGAGCCCCTTTCTCTTACGAGTTCCAGCTCATCTGTTGCTCAAATGTGGAAGAGATTTTTTCTAGATCTATAACGAGAGATGGTACTAGTGTCCTGATTTCTTCCACTGATAGTTCCTCACAAAATCTCAACAAAAGTTTTCTGGAATTTCATTAAATTCTCACGCAAGAGAGACCACAGCGGTGACCTTCTTCTGATACCCCTAGTTTCCTTAGTTACTCCCTGAGCCTACACTGCCCTGCTATATTACGATACGGAGTTTGTTCTTGCTCATTTTGATACATGCCTCAAACCTCTTTCGGTTAGAAGAGTTCTTTGGCCTGTTCGGGTTCTTCTTTCAAGTTCATTACATTCGTCCGTGTCAGCAATTTCATTGCCTTCTATCCCCGTTTGATCAGATTTCCAGCAGAGTTTTAATCATACAAGCTTGACGATGTAGGAGTCTGGTATTTTGTGCAGGCCTATTTCCTTCATTAGTTCTCATGCTCATTCTGTGAAATATGGATTCATTGCTCCAGCCTTTTTTGGAGCTGCGAACTTCTTTTGGAAATTGAATTTGCTAATCTCGTCATTCTTCGGAATGGGCAGGAGTTGTAGCTTTTTGATTAGTGCATTGAAGTGTCTGGATGTAATGCATTTGTCTCTTCTCATCCCTTCTTTTGTCATTCACATAATTGTTTTATTTGCACATTCTGCGACCAACAGATGCAGTGGAGTCAGCTCCAGTCACACCTCCATGGCGGCAGTTGGGCAAGTTTTCATGGCCCCTATAATACAGAGGCATGCCAACCTTTGAACTTTGTTGCGTCTCTCCCTGGCGCTTATCAAGTTGGTTTTCTTTCTTTTCTGACAATAGCTACATATATGCATCCATCTTAAGATCCTTGGACTGCATTCACAGTATTGTTCCACAAAGCTTCGACAAAGCATTATAGCACGAATCGCTTTCCTGTTTTTTTTTTTAATTCATTTTCGTTTTCTTAATTCATTGTACATACTTATTTTCTAGACACAAAAAATGCTTAAACTAGTAACTACATATATCCATATAATCTTATACAAATCTAAATATACAATTAACTTTTTCTACCCCAGGTCTAAAGGTTTCGATGGGTTAGGTCCCTCACTACTCAGCCACCAGAATTTCGATGCTGCATTGCAACATCATGCACATCCCGACTAGATACCGCTGTGCTGAACCGGAGGAGACCTTCCTCAGCTCATTGTGCGATGGAACGGAATCACACGGGACAGCTATAGGTGAGCATTGGCCGGATGAGGGCCATGTAGCAGATTACATTCACCCTCATATCGAGTTGGCTGTTGTAAAACGTATGTCTCTTTGTTAGTGCGAAAGCGCCTCAGGCTCGGGCTCATCTATGTACATGTTTGTTCAAAATATAGATATTGATCTAGCCAGATTCCCGGGTATCTGACTTAAGTCCTTTGCTTCAGTGGTTACCCGTGACGCCCAACAAAATTCTTTTTTATATCCGCCGAAGCTTTATACAACTTATACAACGGGTTTGGTTCCCGATTTCTGAAAGTCATCGCAGCTTCTCATGAATGATCGAAGTTACCCTGCGTGAGAGTAGCGATGTCCTCATCTTTTTATCTGCACACGATTAAGTCGTCGGCGTATGCAATTACATGAGGAAGAGGACTTATCAGATCGCTCAAGAAAATGTTGAACAGGATCTGCGAATTAACGGCACCCTGTTGGCCCACTTTTCTGCTTATCTCTTCTATGTGCGTTTTCCAGATGTGTTTGCTGTCTACGATTACTCCTGGAATATAGATACTGTACATCATTTACTTATTGGTTTTAGTCGTCCCAGTTTTCGATTTCTCGTATATAGTACTATGGTGGTTTTTGCCGGACTTACAGCCCAACCGACAGCGTATTGCCTGCCCTATACGCATGTTGACAGTAGTTCAGAGGGGAAGCATGTAGAACTTCTTCTTTTACCAGTTTCTTGTCGTCTGTCGTGGGGTGCGCACGCGTTGGTAGCTATATTTTCCGTTTTTTGAAAACAGTTCATATTTTCAATTAAATCTATTTTTTTTCAATCAAAATGTCTTGCAACACTTGCAGAGAACTGAAGGTGGTTTGCCATCTCCGCAGGAGCATTTCTCATGCAGCATGTGTAAATGCGATGCCAACGGACAATAATATGCAATGCTTGTCAAGCGCCGTGAATCATTGTCTGGTGATGCACTCGCTTGTTCATTTCGCTTCCATTTAAAAGAGCGCAAAGTTGTACTTTCTGCGTAGCATGTGAATTGCCTGTGCTGGAAGACAACGATAGCAGCAAAGCCCTATTGGCTTTGGGCTGAAAAGTCATTAAATGACGTGCTGAATTTGAAAGGAGGGTTTTTCAATTTGACAAACTTGCAAAAGCTGAATTAGAGTTACAATATGGAATTAGCTTTATTAAAACGTCTACTCTGTTCACTGTTCCGTGTTCTTGCATGCTTTTACATATTGGCGTATTATACATGTTACATGTGTGTTCTATACGTGTTATATGTGGGTTTTCAAATGGTTTTTTGGACAGGGAACAGTTATTTAACAGATTGATTATATTTGCTTGGTTTATATGACAGTGTTGGCACAATTCGGCCGTCCTAACCCGTAAACGTCCCGATTATCCCGCCCACTGGACCCGTGTGACTGGCCAAATACCCTTGTATGGTACTCGACTTACCTGGAATGCCTCTACGTCTTCCACTAAATATCTGTCATTGCCGAGAACTTTCCCTACTCTAAATGGCACCATGAACTTGGGCACGATTTTCTTCGACACACTGTGTATTAACGAAATTCTTAACCATGACATAATCACCAACCCCTTAGCTCCGCCCCACTCTCCGACACTTATCTACAACGTCCTCATTATAGTTTTGTAGTTTTTCTTTCTTGTCAACGGCCCTCGAACTAAGATTTTACAAATCTCTCACCAGTAAACATTAGGCATTAGTATCGAGATATTCTTTAACGAAATCGACGGTTTTACCTCACCCTGAACAGGTGTTCGCTAGGCACTATTCATAGAAAATTCGATATCTTATAAGACGCTATCTAGACTCGCATTAAAGCTAGACAATTTCGCTATCATGGGCGCCAGGCTTCGATTAAGTCTTTCGACTTGGCCATTAGCCTGTGGAGACGATTTTAATTTGTTGTACATTATTCTCCTCAAGAAATACCTTAAATTCACTAACTGCTTCCTCGTCCAGAAATCAATACTTGTGGCCGACTATGGTATTTTCATTCATTTGTTTATTTATGTAGCATAGTGTTTACATTTGTAAGAATATTTATAATTAGAGGTTTAGGACAACAGTCCTTTACAACTATGATCTAATAAAGAGTGGAGTGAGCGAGATACAACAAAAATATTTAGATATTAATTCAAGGGAAAGCTACAAAAAAAAAAACTTATTCAACTCTTAAAATCTAAATTTTTAAATTTCAAATATTTTTATTTAACTATTTTACATATTTCTTGCGCGTTTAAGCGTTTAATTTGACAAGGATATGCATTTGATAAGTTCATTATTTGAAATATAAGAATTATCATAGAATCTTTGTGTTAAATTTTCTATAAGAGAGTGTAAAAAATTGATATTGCTTTGGCTGTGAAGTCTGCGGGTTGAATAATAACGTGGTAAATTAAGCATAATTTTAATGATTTTATTTTGGCATATTTGAAGTTTAAGTTTGTGAGTTCTAGCGCAGTCGTACCAAACAGGAGCCCCGTACAGTAGAATTGATTGAAAGACAGACTTATACAAAATAAGTTTATTGTCAGTACTAAGTTTCGATTTTCTATTTATAATGGGGTAGAGAACTTTGATGTATTTGTTAATTTTATCTACAGTGACAGAAATATGTTTCTGAAAAGTTAGTTTCTTATCAATCATAACTGTGAGATATCTGCAGTGCTCAGACCAGTCAATATCGATAGAACCCATTTGAAGTTTTACGTTGTTTGGAATAAAAAATTCTTTTCGTCTACGTGTAAACCAAACTGCTTTCGTTTTCGAAGCATTTACTTTAATTTTCCATTTGTAAAGGAATTTTTCTAATTTGGAAAGTGCCATTTGCAGCACATTATAGACGTCCGTATAGTATGTACCAGATGCAAATATTGCTGTATCATCAGCAAACATAGCAATATTCACATCATTGCCAAGATCTGGAATGTCAGACACAAATATATTGAAAAGTGTTGGGGCGAGTACAGTACCTTGAGGTAATCCATATGTAATATTTTGTACTGCGGATTTAACATTTTGTACTTTTACTATACATTTTCTTTTATCTAAAAAACTCTGGATGATTTTAACAGTTTCCATAGGAAAGTTTAATTTAATAAGTTTGTATATTAAAGCATCATGCCAAATCGTATCAAAGGCTTTTTCAGTATCTAATAATACTAATCCAGTGGACTCTTTGGATTGAAATGTTTGACATGTTTCTTAATCCTAATGATTTGATGGTACGTATTGTGAGAATGCCGAAACCCAAATTGATAGTCGGGGAGTATATTATTAACAATTAAGTGATTGTCAATCTTTTCTTTTATTATCTATTCTAATAGCTTACTTAAACTGCTTAGTAATCTTATTGGCATATAACTGTTGATGTCGTCTTTTGGTTTACCAGGCTTGCAAATCGGAATTGAGTTTAAGGCATGCATTAAGAATTGCAGTTAAGTATCGTAAGCCTGTGAGAGGAAGGGCCTTCAAAAGCTTATTGTTAATACCATCTAAGCCAGGACTTTTTTTAGCTTTAAGGTTTTTGATCAATGATCTTACTTTATTAGTATTAAGTATACGTAAATGCGATAATCCAACATTTGCTTGTGAGAGACTGTCAATGGTGTGAGACACTTCAGTGGAAGTGCCAGGATCACTAAAATGGGCAGTAAGCAGGTGATTTTTTGAGAAAGTCTCTGCAAGTAGATTGGCTTTATCGCTTGGAGAAATATAAAGTTGGCTTTGAACCCTTAGAGGTGGAATACTCAAACCTCTTTTTTCAATAATTTTTGAAACTTTCCAGAATGGTTTACTATATTTATGAAAACTATAAAGTAGGTTATTCCAACGCTTATTTTTGAACTCATTAGTTTCTTTAACAATGGCTTTGTTTAACATGTTCGTGCTATAAAAAAAGCAGTCATAGCGATAACGTATCCATTTTCTTCTTTCTGAGTTTCTCAGCCGTATTAATAGTAAAATATTACTAGGAAGTGGAATTGCATTACTATCATTCCTAGGGTACTTAGGTATTGCGAAATCGGCAGCGCAGTTTAATAACAAGTAAAATGCATACACATTGAATCAATTTGGGTAGTCGTAGTTACAAGCGAAGAAATGACATTATTCTGATCGCAGTTGGTATTGATAAATCAAGCAAAATGGTTCCAATTGGCTGCGGTATATTCATAATATAACGTAGGTCGATTGACTTCAAATAAGAGATTCATATTGATACTGACAGGAAGATGAACTGACCCCAAATTGTCATAAGTGAACGGCATAGAGCAGTGCGTTGAAATATTAGTCATAAAGAAGTCTAGAGTGGAAGGACTTTTAGATTTAGATGTTGGGACGTAGGTAAATTCAGGAGGGTATAGTAAAGAAAAATTTGGGTGCATTTCGTTAATGTTAAACAATTCGTTACCCCAGCAATTAGCCCGGAGACAGTTCCACAATTGATGGCGACAGTTTAAATCTCCGCCAAAGATAACTTTACCTCGATATCTAAATATTTTTTGCAAGTCGTTCTTAAAGTGAGACATCTTATCAATATTTCTATTTCCACCCGGGAAATAAACAGAAAAGATACTCACTATATTAATTTCTATGCCAATTGATTCAATACAACGCAGTTGTAAGCCTGGGTGTACCGAATGTACAATATTTTTGCGTATGACGACAGCAACGCCACCTCCTGTTGTGTTACTCCTGTCGAGACGATAACAATTAAAGTTTGGGTGAGAAAAGGATTTGTTTACATTTAAGTGAGTTTCCGTAACCAAAGCATATCAACTTTTTTATCAATAATATAATTAAAGAATTCTAATATTTTATTTGATATGCTTCTTGCATTCCAAGTAATAATGTTCAGGGAATTATATACCATAATTATTTCAATAAATGTGATAGCAAGAGATGTGATTACATTGAATTGATCACTTTTTGTTATACAGGTTGCTCTCATTGTTTACAGATGTATTTGATGTATTCTGATGAGAGGTTTTTCCGCCATGGACCTGCGTGGCAGTTGATGGTAGAGAGCGATCAGCTGGTCGAATTTTGTTTGTTGGCTGAGCTGTTGGTACAGCTGTTGCACGTGTGGGAAGAGGAGGGAAATGTGAAAGGGAGTGTGAATCGAAAGGTTTTTATGGGAGTAATATATGTGGTGTGCGTTTGCTGTTGTTTGGACGTTGATGAGAGGAGAGTTTTTGACGAATCTCCAGATATTGTTTACGACTAATGCAACTTGGATCAGATGATCTGTGTGGTTCGCTGCAATTGGCGCAACGCATCGCGTCAGGTTCTTTGCATTCAGTTGTTTTGTGGCTGCCGGAGCAGTTAGCACAAGAACTTTTAGCATGACAATGCATGGAGCCTTGTCTACAGCTGACAATTATGACATTGTGTAATTTTTCCTGGTTTTTGTCTCTTGAAGTCCCAGTGGACTATGGTTCTGAAAAAACTAGAATGATTTTTCTTCAGTTCGTTTAATTTTATTGTTCCGCGTTGAATATACACAATGTAAATATAGCTTTTGTAATGGATGTTTGGGTTAACATTGTTTGTGATCATTATTACGTCGAAGTTCTTCCTTTACCAGTTTTTCGCTTGTAAGATCAAGTCCCGATAAAATTACTTTCAAAGGTCGCGTTTCCTTCCGAGAAAATGTGAAGAATTCAATATTTAGTCTGTTTAGTTCCGATTTTATTTTCTCTGAGCTTTCCAAAGATGGAGAAATAATTTTTTGGCCGAGCGATATGTTTTTGATAAGATAATTATCGATTTTTAAATCACTCAATACGCGACGAACACGTTCACCTGTTGATTTTATTACAACTATAGGAGGGACACTATCTTTTATGACGTTTAAACGTTCATTATTAATACTATCCGCATTTTCGCCGGAGTTGTCCAGTACACCGAAATAAATTGTATTGTTCACCATTGTTGAATGTTTAATATTTGCACTTAAAAAAGACTGTTTGCTGGGAGGGCGATTATCGCCTTCACCAGAGTCACTACGAATTCGCTTGTTGGAAATTTTACTCTCTGAGCACACACGATGGGAAAAAACACTTGCACTCACTTCAACTGCTAACACAAGAGTGATCATGTGGTAAATAACCTCTCTTGTATAAGTAGACTACGTTGGAAAGAGTTTAAGGAACTTCGTAAACGCGTGGACCACCAACAAGACGTGCATATTTTTTGAATTAGGTGTAAAACTGGACGAAGGGTTAATTGCCCAATGTTCGACAACAAACGCTCCCGCTTGCTATACTTCGACGATAACGCATCATAGCCTCTAGTACCTTGTCGCATGTCCTTCCCACATTACCTTCCATATTCGTCGGAAAAGTATATTTTCCTTGACTTTCCGTTGTGTTGATCGTTGTGCATGTCATAAAATTTTTTAGCGTTATGGTCAGAGAGTTACAGTCAGTAACGATTTTAAACTTAATCCCCTGTAAGTATACTCTGAAACGCTCAAGAGCGTAACTAATTCAAGAGCGTAACTAATCGAAAGTGTCTTCAACGCAAAGCTATGGCGCTGGCATAACAATTTAATTCAGCCTCATCACGAGGGCCGTGGATGGATAAAACGGGAGCTTGCAATAACTTTGTTTTGGGAAGCTCGAAATATTCCAACTCATCTTTACCAAACACCTTTTTTTATTAAGTTATACAACGGCTCAGCTGGCCCTAGGTGTTACTTACAATGTGTTAGTGCAGAATCTGCAAGGACCTTATTCTGATACTTCTAGTTTCCTTAGGTTTACAGTGAACTGTTAGGAAGCCTATTAGGCTACGGAGGTTGGTTTTGTTCATTCTGATACATGCTTCAAGCTTCTTGCGGTTATGTTGACCCAAGAGTTTCCTACTAGGCTTCTTAAGTTTCTGTAGACATTCCCACACGATCCTGGATTTTGTGATATAGGAGTCAAGTGCGAGGATAGCGGCATGACTGTCCGACATTATTGCTGTCACAGTTGGTATAGTTCCTGTCAGGATTGATCTGACTTCAGCTTGAAAGATATTGGTGCATTTGCGCATGGGTTCGTAGTACTTTGTCCGGGGTCCAAATACTCCTGCCCCTCTTCCTTCATCAGTTCTTGATCCATTCGTATACCATTTTATCGTATTGCTGCTCAATCTGTCGACTATGGATTCATTGTCACTCTCCAGTATGTTTTGGTGCTGAGCTTAATGGTAAACTCCTTTTAGAAATTGAATTTCCTTATCGCGTCATCCTTCGGAATGGCTAGGAGTGATAGCTTTTTGACTAGTGTATCGAATTATCTCGATGTAATACACATGTCATTTCCTATCCCTTCTTTTTCCATTCTCATTATTTAATTCTCATATATTTAATTCACCAAAAACAATCAACCTGGTTTTATTAATTCCATAATAGTCTGAACAAGTTAAATTATATTTGGACTTCATGAAATCTGGAACGAACCTCATACGGAGGACTCCCCGTGTGGATTACGCAATCTAATCAAATGTTAGTATTAAAATTTGAGTTAAATTTCTGACGAATTCATTGTCGTCTTTGTCCAACACTGCTGCAAAAAGTATCGGAAGAATGACAGTCCCCGAATTCCCGTTTGGGTTTGGGGCACTCTGCAGCTATGCGTAGCTGTTGATCAGATATCCCGTCATGATATACTCAACCATCGTCGTCGAATTCAATTTTATTCCCGAGTAAGAGTTTGTCATGAAAAACAACTTTGAAAGCTCTCGTTAACTCGCCATTTACGTGCCTCAAATTCTTTGAAAGAAATCCATTGGAAAGAAGCCTATTATCCTTATCCATCAACAGATTCTTGTTCAACGGATGATGCGTTTTTGAACCGAGCCCCTATTACTTTTCACTTTCTTGTTAATTATTTTTTTTCTCGATCCCACTTCTGAGATTTTAGCATGACGGTATGATAGAAATGAAACAACTGAATTAGAGTTATATGTAATATATGTGCTTTGTTAAAACTTCTGCTCGGTGCCACGGCTGCGTATCGACTCTCCCGTGTTCTTGCACGGTATTACATATTTGCGTATTATACATGTTACATGTGTGTGCTATATGTGTAATATGTGTGTTTTTGCAATGTTTTAAATATTTGCCTACTATGTGTGTTACGTCGTATGATGCGTCTGGACAGGGAACAGTTATTTAGCAGATTATTTAAATTTGTTTGATTTCTATGACAGCGTACGTACACTTAAAGTTATCGCATCATTGCATGGTGTGTCAGCAGTTTTATGCTTTAAAAATATTCAGCAAGTTCAGTCACAGCTTCTCTTCTCGACAACTCGCAGAAAAGTTCAGCTTGTGCTGTTCTCGACAACTCGCAGTAAAGTTCAGTTCGTGCTCTTCTCGACAAATCGCAGTAAAGTTCAGTTCAAGTTCTCTTCGTAATTTTAAGTTTTGTATATTTATTAACGAAAAGAAGAAAAACGTAATGTGTTTTTTTTATGTCAAACCGCTGGCATGAAAACATAACTGGCGCAGTCGTTATTTTTTGAGTACGTATATTATATTAATAATTAGTATTAATCCGCGGTTAATACTAATTATTTGAGTCAAGTCAGAAGTCAAGAGCACGACCAATGCTCAAGCTCAACTAAATATAAGTCCACAAGAGCGATTAAGCTCATATTAGCTGAACAAATAATAATAGTGCGGTATACTCTGGTCTATGAAACACAACAGAACCAATTGAATGAAAAATAAAAAGAAATATAAATATTGAATATAGAATTTGGCGTCATTTGCAATGTGAAAAGGTGTTCTAATTGAACCAAATGTATACAAGAGAGAGAAAATAAAGAAAAAAAAAAAACAGTCAATCAATTTCAAAATTCAAACATTTGTACCTAAAATTTACAATATGTAAAACAGCAAAGCGGAAGCGAAATAGGAAATAGGCAATCTGTACCACAGTCTACGAAAAAGACGTCGGATACAAGAAATCGACAAAAACTGAAATCTGCCTGAAAACAAGTAAATCCTCTTACACTTACCCCCTAAAATATTTAAACAACCTTCCTAATTATGATGGAAACAGAGATAATTTACATAACTTCATTGACTTGGTAGACAGAATTTACGCGACCCTCGGTAGTTACGATGAAATGGGGTAAATATTATTCATCATCATCATCAGCATCTTCTGACCCGCATGATCCACTAAAGGGGTCGCTGGGGTAATCCACGCACGAGAGATCTCCAGGCAACTCGATCCTCCGCCATCGACTCTAACTCATCAGGAGTAACGCGGCGAGTTTTTGGACTTGGTCCAACCACCTCGTCCTGGGTCTGCCAAGCGGTCGCCTACCTGATGGAATCGCATTCAACGCCCGCCTCGGAAGTCGTGATGATGGGGACATACGTGCCACGTGACCAAACCACCGAAGCATAGCCCTTTCCATTCGAAGAAGCAGCTGCTCAATGTTGAGTTCCTCGAGCACTGCCGTGTTTCTCACCCTATCCCGGCGAGTAATTCCCACAACAGCACAAAGAAATCTCATCTCTTTCGGTCATTACCCAAATTTCATGGCCATAAGTGAGAGTTGGAACAAATACTGAGTTGAAAACCGCTAACTTGGCTTTGACACGAAGCTCGGCCTTTCTGATTACAGAACTTCCAAGCCGTGTCAAACCTGACCCAGCTTGACCAATCCTACAGGAAAGCTCAGCATTACTCCTTCCATCACTCGTGAAAAAGACCCCGAGATACTTAAACTTCTCCACCTGCTTCAATGGGACTCCACTAACATGCAGAGTGCGTTAAACAGGCATTCTGGAAATGACCATAACCTCCGATTTGTCCACGTTAACACTAATTCCAGCATCAGCACAAGCCTATCGAGTGCGCGTTGGAGTTCCGTCTGGGACGATGTGAGGATAACCAAGGCATCTGCAAAAAGAAGATGACTTACCCTCAACTCTCCCAATGTAAAACATTCCTCACCTCAGCTGTGCTGCAACATCCAGTCCATATATACAATGAAAAGGAGAGGTGACAAGACACACCCTTGACGAAGTCCAACGCCCACGGTGAAAGGTGTTAATTTAGCACCGTTTACCAGAACAAAGCTGAGACTGAATGGCCCTCAGAAGAGGACCATCAATCCCATACATGTAGGACTCGGTTATATGCCTCTTCCAAGTCTACAAAACAACTGTAGATGGGATTGGCATACTCCCAAGCCTTCTCAAGTACCATTGTTAGAGTGAAAACCTGTCAAATATTATTTTTCGACATTATTAAAAACAAACTGGTAGGCAAAGCTATGGAAGCTATCGAAATGAATAACAGTGTCAGTAATTATAATAATAATAATATGGGTGGCGCTACAGCCCGTAGAGGGCCAGGAACTAGCTTCTCAGCAACCACTCGTGTTGTGCGTGCTATTGTTCTATCACGAGTGGAACGGACCTACAGTTTTATTTTAGTTTGAGAAGCTTTTTCCAGACAGTTATACTCTTTGAGCATTGTCAGTGACTCGAAAGAGGTGGGGCCGTGAAAAGTATTTCTTGTCGTACCAGGAATCGAACCTAGACAGGTAGGTCCAAGTAGGTTAGATGCTTTAAGAAATTGTAGTAAGTCCATTGGGTCAATGTTACTCAGATCCTCAACGTTGTTGAAGTAGTACTCGCCCAGTAGTCTTCTTCTTGTTTCCGCAAGTTCCGCAAGGCGTATTCCGACGTAGTGTAATATTGTTTTTCTTGTTGTTGTTATAAGGTGCCTCAACTGTTCTGGCATGACTGCCTATAAGACAGTGGCCAGTAAGCACTCTACTAATAAACTTCCTGTCTAGCCTTAGGAGGTAATCAGCCCTTCCATGACTTACCATTGGCCAGATCGCTATCGATATCCCGCAAATATCCAGTTCAGACCATTTGCGGTTTGTATCGATTTTCGCAATCGTCATCAATCGGTGTCTCCTGATCTGCTGCCATTCGCATATCCGCCCCCTTTCTTGCTAGTTCATCAGCTCTTTCATTGTCCGGAACAGTTTGGTTTCAGGAAAAATCACAGCACTACGCATCAAATCCTAAGAATTTGTAGGACGGTTAAGCAACAGTTTGTCCTTAAAAAGTCTACTGGCTTAGTCCTCCTTGACATTGAAAAGGCCTTTGATTCAGTGTGGCATAACGGCTTAATATACAAACAGATAAAATTACATTTTCCAAAACACCTTATAAAAATTGTACAAAGCTTTCTGTTAAATCGATCCTTCAAAGTTTATGTTAATGGAGCATTTTCCTCAAAAAAACCTGTCCCAGCCGGAGTCCCACAAGGCTCGGTTCTGTCCCCTGTTCTTTTCAATGTGTTTCTTACTGACTTACCTAGTGTTCCCAACTGCGCTCTATGCAGACGATTTGGCATTATTCTCTTCAGACGAGTATGGTCCAATGATTGAGAATAATCTACAATTTGGCATCCAAGCCTTCTTCGAATACTA